>JAXQQM020076414.1:0-13667 GCA_034641835.2 Pinus albicaulis
CATCTTCCTTTCAGGAAACGATTCGAAACCCGATTGGAGTATAGCATCATTTCTCACCTTCACATGATTCATGATTGCTTTGATGGTTTTGGGCACCCATTCCTACAGACTTGGAAAAATTCACTAAAAAATAGTGTAAAAATCCCCATACGCGACTATGCCCGTGATTTTCCGCGTGTATACGCAAGTCCAGCTAGACTTTTCCGCGTATGCCATCAAAATGATTAAAAAATATATAATTATTCCCTATTTTTGGGCTGGGTTGATGGTTACTCAGGTAGTTCAACCACCCCAGCACGTGGCCAACTGTTTCCAACTGTTGAAACTACTTGGAGGGAGTATAAAAGCCCCTCATGTGTATGGCCTAAGGGGGGGAGAGAATTATTGATATTATACTCTGTTGGTATTCCCTATCCAAGTCTGAATTCCCATGCCTCCTGCACTTCCCAGTTCATTACAAGAAACCTTTGTTTCTTGGAGATGCTCATTCCTTTATATGTCATCTCGTATGCACCAGTTCGGAAGGAATCTTAGCGAGGCAAGGGTGGGATGGATCCGGATGACGGTCTTCTTGAAGATCGTGGAAGGATTCAAGTGATCTCTCCACTCGTTATTTCTGTACATGCTATTTATAATACAGAAGTACCATCTTGTTCCCGAAATATACGTGTTAGTGTTTGCTTACATATATGAGAATATTGTTATTTAAGCATTCATTATGGTTTATCTGATGTTTTATATGGATTTCACTAACATTTAGAGTAGATATATGCTGTACAACCAGTTCTTCGTGCTTGTTTCTTCTTGTCTTTTAGGTTAAGAAGGAAGAAGGGTTGCTGGGGGTTTGGACCCCGCGGGATCTGCTTCAACCGTAGGACCTACGGGTAACTTCCTCGATCTACTCTATTTATTTTTTCATGAACATGTATGGTTGTGTGAGTCCTTCTTAAGTAGCATGCCCCTGCTCTGTGGAGGTTTAAGCCCAACAAACCTCTAGGGTGATTTTCCCCGAAACAGAACTGGCGACTCCACTGGGGATCACATTCTTGTGACTCCCCTGTTGGGTGGTTTCAACTGTTTGATAGGTTGCCGACAGTTTTAACTTTCATTTGCAGTCTAGTTTACTTTTTCTCAGTCAGTCTGAAGTCCTGGTTTCTTATCCAGGCTTGATCCTTTTTGTTTTTTCACTATTTACCTTTATATACGCGCTTTTTTATGCACACAGACGCGTATACACGCAAGTTTTTCTAAAGGAAGTCGCGTATATGCGTGTTTCCTTTAGCACAGTCGTGTATGCACGCTTGTTGCTAAACTGTGAAGTAGCGTATACCTAGGCAGATTTTGAATTTTTGGATTTCTTGACTTTTTAGTCCTTTCTGGCTGTGGAGACCTGTTCCTACAGTGTCTTTGTACTCTCTGGATTGTGAAGAAGGTGGTCTTTGGTCTTTTCTCTCTTTCGTTTGATTGAAAACTAGTCTTTTTGGCAAAGTGTTGTTTCTTGTGCTGGCACTTCTGGTTTGAGTACCAAGATCACTTTCTGGGCATTCTTGGTTGTTCTGCTTCATCAGAACAGAGAGCTCCTGCTCATTTACTCTTTCCTATCTTTGTGTTTTGCTTTGCACTACGATTTTTGCCTATTTCTTGGTTGGTTTTCTTGAGTTCAGTTGGCTAGGTCTTGTTGCAACTTTTGAAGAGTCTTTCTTGGTTCTTTGGAGTTTTTGTTTGCGGCAAGGTTGCACTATTATTTTAGGCTGAGTGACTGAGTTTTCTTGTCTTCTTTTGCTTGTATTGATCTTGCTACTAGTTAGCCTTATAAGATTTGCAACATTTTTGGAAGTATTTGCTTGAAATTCAGTATTGATTGGCTTGGAATTTTATAGTTTTACTTGGTCTTTTCGAACTCTTTTATAAAACACAAAAGCTCAAAAAACATTTTTCTTTGTTGTTTGCTTTTGTTTTTGCATTTTTGTTTTTGTTTCTTTGTGTCTTTTGAAGCTTGGTTGAAGTTTCTTGCCTTTGGATTTTGGCTTGATAATTGGAAGGGAGTTGTCATTCATTTCTTCCTCTTGTTTTTAAGCGTCTTTGGTGTCTTCATATTAAGAGTTCTTGATTTCGGGAACTAGCTTTCTGGACAACCAAGAAGAGTTAAAACTGAAGGACTTTTGGGAAATTTCACTCTGCTTTAGGAGATTTTGCATCTTAGGATTTGCATGCTTGTAGTGATTTGCATTAGATGCATTTAATCATTTAGACACTTTCATAGTTTTTGTGAGTGTGAGTTTTCTATCTGAAAAAAAAAAAAAAAAAATACAATTTTTAATCTCGTAGAACCCGTGTAGAAGTTGCTTTTCATCGAAAGACAAATAACTGAATTTGCATGTAGTTTGGTTTTTATTAATTTCTTTCTGCGTCAAAACACCATAAGTTTCATTTCCGCATCCTTGTGACTTAACATAACAACCCATTAAAATAAGCGATATAATTTAAAATCAACTAGCAAGTTTTCTAAGTGTCATACACCAACTAGCTAGGTTGTAGGGCCTTGGATTAGGTGAGTGGAGAGTTAACTCTCCAAGGCCGCTCAAACAAAGCATAGAAGTTGATTAATTGAGCGAAATCCAACTCCGTTAGGTGGACCGGGAAAGCTCTCCTCCAGAGAGAGTCGGCGCGGTGGTGAGAAGAGGATGCAGATTCTCGGTTAGTGAATCTGACTACAGGTAAAAATAACTTCGACACGGATTGGTGCCATAGTTGCCACTCCTAGTTCCACGGTGTTGCGAGGGGGGGGCTAAGAGTAGTAGCGAGCGAGACGTGCGCATCTTTCGACGTGTGGGGTGCCTGGCTGGGTGTGGCCCGGTAAGGGCGTCGTGGGGTCGGCGTAGCGGCTGATACCTTCGCTGGTTGTTGCGGGCCACTAATCATCCCCAGGCACTTTCGGGAGGTCCTATGTTCGCTTTCCTATATTTTGGTGTCCGGTCCTCATCACCCGGAGCGGAAATACTTGCAGGCTGTTTGCTTGATTGTATCTCAGGGATTTTTCTTTTAGTGAGTGCTCTTTGCTCCTAGCTTGCCTAGCTTTTCACTTTTTTGAGTCTAATTTAAAATCTATAAAAGTGGTTGATCAAGCACCTCGTCGATCGAGGAGAATTCGGGGGTTATCTCCCGAGAGTCCAGAGCCTTCTTCGAGAAGGCGTAGGAGTGATTTAGCAGGTGGTTACCACCCTGTGGCGTCTGACGCAGTGGAGAGAGATCCTCCACAAAGGTCTGAAGGTTTCATAGCTGATTCTGGTGTCGGTTCCGAGAGGAGCGTTCCGCTCACCTCGCGAGTTTTATTTCCTCAGGAAGAAGATTTTCAAATTGAAGAAGTACCTGAACCTCCTGTGTCAGGTCCATCTCCTCTTCCTCCTGATTATCTGTTCATTGTTCAATACATCGGACCTGAATCAGAGAGACCGGAAGATCTTCCATATCATTCATACCTTTCGATGGCCACGACTGGGAACGCGGCTTCTGCTGTGAGTGCTGCAGGCATTCAGACCCCTGCTTCTGTTGAAGGAGGAGGCACTATTGCTTTATCTTCGATTGCTTCTAGTGCTGCTGTGTTTGGCTCTGGTTTCACCCAAGCACATGCTTCTCATTCTGGTCCCTTACATTCGAGATGCCCTTTGGGGGAGTCCCTCTTTCTTACCACAGCTACCCGGTACGGATCTTCGTGTCTTCCATAGCTGGTGGATACGACTTATTTTGAGGTTTCCCCTTTGGTGAGCACATTCTGGTTCGAATCCTTCTTCAGGGTCCTTTCTGTTCACTTCCCAGGACCCCGAGTTTTTAAGCCCGCCAGTACGGGGGTGGTCGACTACTTTTACGAGGTGGAACACGTATTTTACGAGCGAGGGCGGGGAATCGGGTTTACACCGAGGGTCATCAAGAGAATACTTCTTTCCCTTCGTCGAGTGCTTATCAGACCTTTTCTCTTCTTTATAATGCTTGGAACCCCTATCAGGGGCTCTCCTCTTCATTTCATACTTCAGTGGGGGGAACTGGTCTGGGCTTTGGTAACTCGGCGTTGGGAGGAGGTTCTTCTCCTTTTTCTACGAGTCCTTTCTGGCAACCTGGTGCCTTATCAAATCCAGGCTATTCTTTTCAGAATGTTGCGAATCCATCCCATCAAGGATGGAATCCTCAGGCTCCACCTCGCTTACCTTTTCTGGCAACGTTAAACTTGCCAGATCTGTCGAAGTTGACTAATGATCTGATTCGTTATAGTTCGGGGTGGCCTCCGGTCCCGACCAAACTTCCTTCAGACATTCCAAAGTTTGAAGGTAAGAATGGAGAAGATCCGGCTGACCACATCACTACTTTCCATTTATGGTGTTCTTCGAACTCCCTGATCGATGATTCGATTAGGTTGAGATTATTTCAACGCACCCTAACTGGAAACGCCGCCAAATGGTATATTGAGCTAATTGGGGGCATTTTTGCTACATTTGGAGAACTGGTTGTTACATTTCTAAACCATTTTCAGTTTCCTGTCCGATATGACGCTGGGACTGAACTCCTAGCCAATTTTAAGCAGGATGAAGCAACCCACATTTCTGATCACATTCAGGAATGGAGGAGAAGGAAGAGGCTTATTAAAGCTCATATTCTAGGTGAATTCCTTTTGGAATGGTTTCTCAAATCCCTGCAGTCAGATATTTCGAAAGATGTATCCCTCTCCGGGGTATTTTCTGAGGAGCAGGCCATTTTTAGGGCCCAGCAGCTAGAGTTGATATATTCTCAGTCTGGGGTCCTTCACAAGTATTTGCCCAATGCTCCTCACTCCAAATTAGATTTGTCGAAAACTAAGCCCGATCCTCATGGTGACGGACTGATTGGATCGATCAATAGTGGTGCAGCCAGCCTGCTTTCTCAATTGCAGCAGTTGTCTTTACAATCTGCTCCTTCTGGTCAGGCTGTGCCTGCTGAGTCATCACCTTCCCAATCTTTGTCCATAAATGTTGTCCAAGCTTCTGATCCCAAAGGAAATCAACAATCTGATGGGAAGAAGAAGGGACGAAATAACAAGAAGAAGGGCAAGAACGGGAAGGGTAATGCGAATAAAACCAACGAGCATGTTGGTGAGGGTCCAAAGGAGAAGAAGAAAGTGAAGTTTCCATGCAAGTTGTGTACTGGAGACCATCTCACACACCTTTGCCCTAAAATTCAGGATGCGCAGCGCTTGTTAGCCCAGCAGGGTTCTTCTAGTTCCCAGGTTGTGTTAACAAACCCTTTTCCCCAAGGGCAACAATTAGTTGTTGGCGCGAACCAAAATCCTGGGGCTTCCTCTGGGGGCACCCAGGAAGGGGAAATTCCATCGAACATTTTCATGATGAGTGCTCACGTGGATATCACTACGAGATCCCGTGATTATGGTGGAGAAGAGTCTTCGAAAGCTAAGGATGTCCCTGATGCTACTGAGCCGCTTCACATTACAAAGCCTACTGTTGAGTCTATGCCTCGGATGCCCAAAGCATCTTCTAAGCGATCAACGATTAATCCAAATGCTAGGGCTGCCCAGAACTACTCGATTGTGGAAGATCTGGCGCAGAGTCCTTGTGCGATGTCGGCTTTAGAGGTACTCCAGTCTTGTCCGGCTCAGCGCAGTGCTTTGCTCACTGCCATTGGGGCTATTGATCCGAAAAATTCTCTTCTGATTACTTTTGACATGACTAATTTTAAGAAGAGACTTCCTCATCACATGGCTTTTCATATTAAATCATCGTATCGGAAGTGCAATATCTTTCGAACGGTTGTTGATGAGGGTGCTTCCACATGCGTGATGTCTCTCGCATGTTGGAAGACACTTGGATCTCCCAAAGCTGTTCCATCTAGCACTGTTCTTACTGCGTTCGATGGTCATTCTCATAGACCCCATGGTATTGTCCCAGCTTTTCCCATCTGTGTTGGGGGCAAAACTGTCAATATAGAGGTTGAGGTAGTGGATGCAAGCTTGGACTACAACCTTCTGTTGGGGAGGAATTGGATTTATGAGATGGATGCCATTGCATCCTCATTATTTCAAATTATATGTTTCCCCCACGAAGGGAGGATTGTTAAAGTGGATCAACTGGACTGTCCTCCTGTAGACCCGAATGCGTCTACTGACTCATCTGTTCCTAAGTTGGATAATACTAAGGCGCCTGTTGAGAATTTGGGAGTTGGAATGTATTCTTCCTTGATGGGTACTTTTGATATTCCTCCTCCTACGGTTCATATTAATGCTATTTCATCCTCCAAGGCTCCTCTTCGAAGAGAGTTCTTCAGAACTCATTATTTTTCGGACCCTTGGACCTTACCTTCCCCTACCGCCACATTAGCGGAAGGTCAAGTGGGTGGAATGGCATTTCCAATGTCTGCAGCTGAGATTTCTTATCAGTCTATTGTTGACTCTGCAGAATCCATCCCAGCTCCTCTTTCACCAGAAGAGTTGGATGGATATGTGGCTCCAGCTTGGACGCTTAGTTCTTCTTCTACCCAGGATTGCCTTGATACCACTCGTCCATCCGAAGAGGCCATCCTGGAAGCTATGACTGGTATAGATAGACCGTGGGATGATTTGCATCATCGGTCTTACTTTTTACCTGATTTGAGCGAAGTTGAAACGAGTTTTCCAAGTCCTCCATCTCCTGGTCCTGTTCGCCCAGTCCTGAACCCTTTAGCACCAACACAGGTTTATGCTGAAGGGAACATGGTTGTGATTTCTCCTACTATCCCGGTGAACATTTCCAGGGATCCCAATATTATTGAGAATGTCTTCATCGGAGCTGAATGTTCCCATGAAGAGGTTCAAATTTACACCGAGCTCTTTAAAGAGTATAGGGATGTATTCGCTTGGTCTTATGAGGAAATGCCTGGAATAGACCCATCTATTGTCCAGCATGAGATCAAGACGTATGAAAACGCTAAGACGGTGAGGCAAAAACTTCGTCCGGTCAATCCTAGGAAGGCAGCAGCTATCAAAGCTGAAGTTGAGAAGCTGCTTAAGGCGGGATTCATTTTCCCTGTTCCTTTGACTGAATGGGTTTCAAATCCCGTTCCCGTAGATAAAAAGCAAGGAACGATTCGAGTGTGCATCGATTTCAGAGACCTAAATAAAGCATGTCCTAAAGATAATTACCCCACACCATTTATCGATCAGATCATTGATGAGTGTGCCGGTAATGAGATTTTCTCCTTCATGGATGGTTTCTCTGGATATAATCAAATTACTATCCGTCCTGAAGACCAACATAAGACTGCCTTTATTTTTCCCTGGGGTACGTTTGCACACAAGAAGATGCCTTTTGGTCTTAAAAATGCTGGGGCTACCTTTCAGCGGGCCATGTCTTACGCCTTCCACGACATCAAGAAGATTATCGAGGCATACTTAGATGATCTAGCTGCTCATTCTCGAAAGATGATGGATCATCCTGGTCACCTCCGGCAAATATTTGAAAGATGTCGTTTTTATAAAATTCGATTGAATCCGAACAAGTGCGTTTTCGCGGTTACATCCGGTCGGCTATTGGGATTCACTGTGTCTAGGGAAGGGATAAGGGTAGATCCCTTCAAGGTTGAGGCAATACTTCGGTTGCCTCCCCCGTCCTCAATTCGTCAGCTTCAAAGTCTTCAAGGGAAGTCTAATTTTCTTCGGAGATTTATCGTAAATTATGTTGAAGTTACAAAGGGATTTATGAGATTGTTGAAGAAAGGAGTTCCTTTTCTTTGGGACGACTACGCTCAACGCTCGTTCGATGCTTTGAAAAAAGCATTGACCTCTGCTCCTTTATTGAGTCCACCAGATTATAGCAGGGATTTCCTTTTGTATCTGGCAGCAGCAGAATCTACCATTGGTATGGTTCTAGTTCAGGAGGATGATGCTCTTGCAGAGCATGTTATTTACTACCTTAGTCGAGGACTGGTAGGACCTGAACTTCGATACACTCCGATAGAAAAAATAGCCTTAGCAGCAGTTCATGCTGTGCAGCGACTCCGACATTACATTATTCTTCGCAAAACTTATGTCTTGGCAGCTGCCAATCCATTTCAGTTTGTCCTCAGCAGGCGAGTGATTGGGGGCAAATATAATAGATGGATTGTGATTTTACAGGAATTTGATCTCGAGTTCATGTCTGCCAAATCCAAGAAGTCATTAGTTTTTGTGGAATTGATCTCCGAGTTGCCCTATGGAGAAGAGATGATCTATGATGAGTCCTTTCCGGACGAACACTTGTTTCTTATCTCTCCACAGGATCCTTGGTACGGGGATATCATTGTGTATCTCCAGACTGTGAAGTTTCCCTCTACTTTTTCGAAAGATGAGCGTCGTAAACTGCGTCACTTGGCCAAGAATTATTTGATTATTGGTGATGCTTTGTACCGTCGAGGGGTTGATTCAATCCTAAGACGTTGCTTAACTCTCGAAGAAGCTGAGGCTGTGCTCAATGATTCTCACAGTGGAGCTTGTGGGGGTCATTTATCTGGGCTTGCTACAGCCCAAAAGATTTTGCGTGTTGGATACTTTTGGCCCTCAATTTTCAAATATTGTATTGAATCGGTCAAAAAGTGTCATCCATGTCAGGTTTATACTCGAAAAATGTGCACTCATCCAGCTCCGCTTTTTCCAGTGGTTACTGTCGGACCCTTTACAAAGTGGGGTATTGATTATACTACTTGTAACCCGCCTTCGGCTAAAGGTCACAAGTACATTATCGTAGCAGTAGACTACTTTACGAAGTGGGTCGAGGCTATGCCTACTTTTGGGAATGATGGTGAGACTGCAGCTCTGTTCCTTTTTAACCAGGTTATCGCTCGTTTGGTATTCCTAGAGAGATTGTCACTGACCATGGCAGTCATTTTTAGAATAGTATGATGACTGAGTTGGCTCTCAAATTGGGTTTCCGGCAGGAGCATTCATCTCCATATTATCCTCAAGCCAATGGGTAAGTGGAAGCCGTGAATAAATCCTTGAAGACAATTCTTCAAAGGACAATTGATAAAGCTAGATCCAACTAGCATATTATGCTATATCCTGCACTTTGGGCATACAGGACGTCAGTGAAAACTGCAACTGGCTTTACTCCATTTCAGTTAGTGCACGGGGTGGAATCCATATTTCCTATTGAATGCGAGATTCCTTCTCTTAAATTAGCTGTTGAACTTCTTCCTGACACTTCTAGTCTGGCAGAACGGCTTCTTCATCTGGAACATCTTGATGAGCAGCGTCGAGATGCCGCCACGATGAATGAAGCGCATAAAAACTGAGTAAAAGTTCAGTACGATAAGGCGGTCAAGCCTAGGGTCTTTTCGGAAGGTGACCTTGTTTTGGTCTATGCCCAAGAAAAGGATGCCCTGGGGGCAGGAAAGTTTAAGTCTATGTGGTATGGCCCCTATATCGTTAAAAAATTCCTTAAGAAAGGAGCATATACCTTGGTTGATTTCGAAGGGAACGAGTTGCCGGAGCCCCAAAATGGGCTCTATTTGAAGAAGTATTATGCCTAGGCTTTGGCCTGGCATGTTGCTTTTGTATATAGTAGTTTTTTGTTTTGTACATATCTGGTTGATTTTCGATCTTTGATGAGTTGGTGATGTTTTTGATCTGCTTTGGCAGGTTGTGTTGGATGTCATGAGTCATTTTGGTTTCACCGATGGTGCTAGTAGACACACCCGGAACTTAGCTTCCGTGGCTTGGGTGCTTCATTATCCTTCCGGTCAGCTGTTAGTATCAAGAGGGGTCTGCATTGGTCCTGCTTCCAATAATATAGCAGAATACACTGCAGTTGTTTATCTAATCTCGGAGGCAATATATTTGGGTGTTGATTCGTTGGTAGTTTTCTTCGACTCTCAGCTGGTGGTGTCGCAGTTGAACAATAATTATCGGGTTCGAGATCCATTTTTATTACGGTTGTTCTTGAGGGTATGTTTGTTACAAAGATCATTTCATTTTTTAACTTTCATTCATATTCCTTGAGCTGACAATTGGTTAGCAGACTCATTAGCTAATCAGGCACTAGATTGGCATATCAATCATTTCATACAATAAAATTTAATCATAAAAAACATCATACATTTTGATATAATTATCACATCACATCAAATATCATTGTATATATATCATTAGAGTGTTCAAAACTTTACAAAATTAGGATCCATAAGGTCATACAAAATTTGGGCTTATGCCCGATCATGTTCAGTCTCAAAAAATATACAGTCATCTAATACATAATATCTATGTACTCCTGAGGTCCCTGCCCAGAAGTCGTGTTCCTATAGAACATGATCGCGGTGGCAACTCGGCGGAATAACCGTACCCAGTCTTGGGGCACTCCTACCACCAGTCTCTGGATGGCTTCTGGAAGATATTCCACGGTAACCATAGGTATTTGGTGGGTTAACCTCTCCAAGTTCCTCTGTATAGCCTGGAGGGTCCTGTCTGAATCCACTGTATCTGCTTCGCCCCTGCGACGCTTGTGGTGCGGGAAACCCTCAGGTTGAACTCGTCCAATATCTGTATCATGATCATGTTTACATTGTCAGTCATTATGAATCCAATCAAAAACATGTTTGTTTTCATTTTTTCATACATATTTGAAAAAATCCAAAAAAATTATATAAGTCAAAATTTTTTGCAAACTTACCGACTGTACCCCATGCTGTGCCTGGTGGAAGAACTAGATCTGGATCTCCACGGAAGTCCATCCCGGCATAGGGATAGTCGTCCACTGCGATGATTTGTTCTCTCCACCAAAGGAAGAACTCATCGTCCCATGTGGTCCGGGGTACTTCACTACCCCCCAGTCTCTTCATCATGTCCGCCAATGGGAAATTCTTGGGTCCCGCGGGCTACTGATGGTAGAGATGACTCTGGGTCTCAATGCTGGAATCTTCTCAAAGAAGAATGTTGTCAAAATTGTACCGTAGCCAAAATGTTTAGTCTTTACTTGGTGAATTGAGGTCAACTATTGTTTCATGTTCAGTAAAAGGGTTGTGCACCAATCGTACACATGAGTCAAACATTCTACTGCTATGCTCATTTGCGTCCTGGACGCCTGATGTAGAGAGGCGGATCCTGCCACTCTGCTGATGGTGAAAAGGAGGATTTTCATGTGCAAATCCCTCACATCTTTAATGGAAATCTGCGTTCCAACCTTTTTGGAACCCGGTACGCAATACACGTGGACATAGTCTTCCACGGTTAACCCTCCCAGGGGCTTCCCGTGCAAGTCTACTGGTTCTCCCCTCCGGGAGAGTCCAGTAATAAAGTATATGTCTTCCACTTCAATGCGTACTGGCATCTGATCTATCACAAAACAATCTTGGTCTGGTTCCCAGTAATTGACGAGCATTTCTAGCAACCGAGGATTGCTTTTCATATTTGGCATTTTGAAGAATTTGAACAATCCGCAATTCCGAAGGATATTTTGCGCTGCTCGATCTTGCATGACCTCTTGATCAATTGCGCTGTGTTCACGCTCTCTCCATGAGATTGTCATCCTGTCAAAATTCATTAAATCATGCATTAGCCATGCATTTTTTGATTCGGACCTGCGCATACGCGACTTTTTCTTTGCACAGTCGCGTGTATACACAACTTTCCTGTTATGAACCCGCGTATGCGCAAGTCCGCATTTTTTAGCAAGGGTTTTAATGGTAAAATTCACTAAATTTTAATTTCTAAACGGACAAAATGATTTGCAAGGATGATTGAGGAGCCTACCTGAAAATTCGGTGCGATTCGACGGTCGGTTGTTCCTGATTTGACGAAAGAAGTTTTTTGCTCCAGAGCACTTTTTTCCAAATTAGCAATGCAATAATGAACCAAATATGAGGTAATTTGTCTATTTATGCCTAAAAAGTTGAAAATTTTCGCAAAAATTCGTTATGCTAATTTTTTCGATCTATCTTAAGCTGCATAACTCGAATGCTTGGAAGTGCCCAGTTTGGTATGTTTTCAGGTACATTTTGACGATTTTGAGATTTTTCCCGGTTTTTGATCCATGATTACCGACTCGTCACGGCAGGTATATGATCTTCACTGGCATATAGGTTAGGGAAATCACTTTCCGTTGCATCTTGCATTCTAGCCTCCATACTGATCACTTGCCATAGGGTCGATCCTATTAGGTCATGAGTATTACACCCATTTCACTCGCCGATTATTTAATCATGACTTGATGGTAGAGCCTTCCTTTACATGGGCTTCCTAGTTAGTTCCTCGCTATCACTTGTTGCCCATGCTGCATTTTATGTAGGCTCGGGAGTCCTCTTTAGTCCCTCCATGACTTATGTGTTGAAGCTTCATTCTTCTTCTTCCTCACTATCATTTTTCTGGCTTTTACCCTAGAGGCTCCCTGGTGTCGTTAAGTTGTATTACTGCATTGCATATTGGCTACTTGTTTATCCTGGCCTTTAGCCGGCTTCATTTGGACTTGATGTTTAAGCCAACTTTTGACCTTGACTTTCTGTACAAGTTAACCATTGCATGCACTTAGCTATCACGACTTGACACCTTTTTACCCATGGATGGAACGTTCCTCTGAGTATCGCTTACCAGTTTTCGCCACCTTGCATTGAGCATAGGATTGTTCCAATCCCAGGAACTAGTGCATCTGATTTTTTGATACTCGTTCTATCCATTGTACCATAGCATTCTTTTATTCTTTTTCAGGCTTATTATATGAAAAAGACAAAAAAATAAAATATAACAAAAAGAGCGGGAACGGGATGTATCTTCGTTGTTTTGATGGCAGTACAGAGTCAGTTTGTCGCCCTTGAACAAAGCACATATACTTATATATATTTTCTACATTTGGGATGGTTTTTAGTTTTGACCTAGGTTCAGCCTTTACCTTGTTTCACTTGTCAGTCCTCCCCCGGTTTGTTATCTCTTCCAATCATATGGAGAGTTTGTTCTACCTCCTGCATAACAGACTTATACAGTGTCACTTTTTACTGCCATGGTCATCACGAGTCGTGCTTTTGTTCAAGGGAAGTTTAACCAGAGTCGGCCATTCTGCGGTGTCTCTTGACTCATTATTCAGTCGGCCTTCCCGGTCTTGTCAGTATCATGTTCTATCACATCAGATGTTTTGGTCTTCTGCTCGTGCTGGTTTGAGAAGGTCCCCATTGACTTCTTGCCGGCGGGTTTGTCTCTTATCGAATACGACACATTGCTCTGAGAGCAAACCTAGAGCCGCACCCTGGCCCTATTTCCATCATTGATAGGTGACCTTGTGCTCAGCATTTGATCATCATTATGGGTCTTTGACTAAGTGGTTTCCCCTGTGTTTGACGTGAGCACACATTATCACACTTGGGATTCGTGCAGTACCTTGATTTCCATTTGACCCTATCGGTGGATTTCTCGCCTCTGTGTCAGCTTTCATTATTGGTTGGTTAAGAGGGTTTCTTCTGTGCGCTAGCTTCATCTTGTGCATGTTGGAAACGTACTTCGGTTTTGGTTCCGTCACTCTACTTCATCCGATTCCTTCCAAATCTTGGCCTGCGGGTTACACTCGCGCTGGACTGATGTGGGATGCCCTAATTCCTTCCTTCCAGCAGATATTTTCCCATCGACTCTGACTCATTGCTCTGGGAATAAGGTCTAGAGTCTTTTTTTCAGTACCTTAGGGTTTGCAGTCATCAGT
>JAXQQM020066746.1:0-68409 GCA_034641835.2 Pinus albicaulis
ATTTCCAAATTTAATGAAATATGTGTTTTGTGTCATTTTTTCTTTCCAGCAGTAGGTTTCTGTCCTACAGACCCACTGTCTTTCTTCCATTATTCTAACCATCAGGCTACAAACTAAATTTTTCTACCACATCATACACTAGTGCCCTCATATGTGTTAGAACTTTTTTATTTGTTCAACATTCCTTCCAGAATGCTTGAGATCCAACCACTTTCCAAAAAACCCAATCAAATCATAAGAATAGCCGTCAAGCTTAAGATGTGTCTGGTCAAGCGCTTGCTGCAGTCCAAGTGCTGATTCCAGTGCCAACAAGGCGCAGTTCGAAAAGTTTCATTTTGTCTTCTGCCCAAAATTTCCCCAAATTTTTGCATGGAATGGATCATAACTAAGCCTATGGTGTGATTTCAGACTTTGATTGGATCAGAGTGTGGATTACATGGTGAGAAAGAGAATATGAACGACAAGATATGGTTGCCTTAAATGATCCTAGCACTGTGAGAGCCCTCATATATTTTGGGTTACACAAATACTTCTGATTGTCAGGGATGAGGCAACACATGGAACTATTGCAGGTCTTGATTCATTCATGGGACCCGACACTACATGCATTTCACATTGGGGACAAAGTAATCTCAATATTGGTTGATGAAAGTCAATTTCTGACAGGTTTGTTGAGACGTGGTGCCCCCATTTCCCTTGCGGGCTCCATCACTAGAGGTGAAACAGTGAAGGACTACATCCGAGAGTTTTATCGACCAGGAATTGAGCCTAGCAAAGATGGAAAGATAACTATCAAATATGTACGTGATATGCCTTTGCAAACGCTCCTATTCACTATCGGAAAGATAGCTGGCAGTGTGACACTACATTTCACGAACAAATCATATATGGAGTATGCGCTTGAGTGTCTCGAGCCAACCGTGTTCAATTGGGCTGAAGCAGTACTCCTTCAGATGAAAGAACAACTGACCAAGGTAAAAAGTGGAAAGACCAAAAATTTCAGTTATGGGTCGATTTTGATCACTTTTGTTTTGGAGCAAGTTCCATTGATGCAACCACAACATGTGATGCTGGGATTACCTAGTCCTAGATATCCATGGATGCAGTGGTGGGTCGAGTTGATGGCTAGACATGCTGGTCAGTCATCGATCTCATTTTCCATTTCATTCTTTAGTTGGCTCCGAAGACTATATATATTCATAGAGGAGCATCCATATGCAAGGATGGATTTCCATGAAGATCCAGATTTGATTTTACTAGTCGGCGCTCAATGGGGCGCTATAGGTAAAATGTTGACCATGTTTTTATTTTTTGGGGATTTTTACATATTTTTGTGTTTTTGATGTTTCCAAGACTAAACTAAAAATGTTTATGTACGCAAATGTAGGTACTGTTCGACCAGTGGTTCGTGCACAACAGGTGGGAGAACTAGCAGATAGGACTATCAAAAGAGAAGTACTACAGGATTTGGATTTAGCTAAGACTCTTGTTGAGTTGTAGCAACACGTGGAGGGATTGAATCTTGGGATACCGGATGCCCGGATCAAGGAGTTACCTATGAGGCTACAATGTCATACCATTGGTGTGCCTAGTTGTTGGATGAGGCTATTGCGCATGATAGCCCAAATAGTGACCTGATATCATGAGCATCACTAGGTTTACTTAGATTATGCTATGTCTGTATATATTTTGAGGTCAGATGACAAATGTGTCTTGGACACAATTTTGTAAAAACTCGATATAAATATATTTTACTTTCAGTGTTTTTCTATGATTATGTGCAATCCTATTCAATTGTATGATGTGAATTGAAAATCTATCTTTACATATGTTGCAATGTCTATTTAACACATAATTTGCCAATGAATCGACCAGAGTGTTAAATTTTCTGGAAATATGTTGATATCGAATGTAATCAAAATGTCTTTCCAAAAGATGAACTCTAAGGAACATGTAATGAATTGCTGGATTTCAGACAATATAGACGCCAGTAAGTTGTAGTATGACAAGTTTTGAGTCCAACCTGATGATGATGCGGTGAATACAAAGTGAAATGGCATCAGAGAGTAGTTCATTCAGCCCTCTATACTCAACGATATTGTTGGTCGATCGACAAATACAAATCCCTTGTAAGCTCACTAACTCACCACTTGGAGCAAAGATGGCCCATGTTGGAGAGGATAAATTTTGAGTACCACAACTAGCACCATCGACATATCCAACAAATGGTTCTGAATATTCTGACATCTGCAAAAAATGCACAACGGATTACTAACCACATGAAAAAATCTAAAAGACACACTGCTACACACACTCAATCAAAGCATATAATACAGTGTTTACTACACAAAATCAGGCATAGTAACGTTTAAGATACAACCCATTTCAAGGCTGCGACAATGGAATCCCATCATAATCTACCAACTCGTAGGAACCCTTAGCCAGAATGCGCTTGACGATATAGGGGTCATGCCATAATGGTTCAATTTTTCCTGTTCCTATCTTATCAGCTTCCTGATCATAAAGCAAGACCAGGTCTCCTTCTAAGAAGGTGTGAGGCTTACCATTGCGGTCATATTGCGCATTAATTTTTCTCTTATGCGCTTCATTGGCCAATGCGGCTTCATGACATGTTTCATCTAGATGGATGAGATATAAAATACATGCCTCTTCTTCGGAAGTGTCAGGTAGCAAGTCAATGATAAGTTTCAACGATGGTATTTCACATTGTATCGGTAAGATAGCTTCCAGACCGTAAACTAGCTGAAAGGGAGTGAATCCGGTCTCATTTCTCACTAAGGTTCGATATGCCCACAAAGCCGAGTACGGGATCAAATTCCAGTTTCGTTTATGAACGCGAATAATGCATTGAAGCATACGCTTAAGAATCTTGTTGATAGCTTCAACTTGTCCATTAGCTTGCGGATAATAAGGGGTAGAACTATCATGTGACAGTCCTAACTTGGCAGTCAACTCATCCATCGTGTGATTGCGAAAATGTTTTCCACGATCTATGACTATGGCTTGTGGTACACCAAACCGTGAAACCACATGGTTAAAAAAGAAAAATGAAGTTGTCTGTCCCATGTTGTAGAATGTAGGCATCGCCTCGGCCCACTTGGTAAAATAGTCAACGACGACAATAATATACCCATGCCCCCTGGCCAAGCTAGGGTTACATGTCATGAATTCAATTCCCCATTTTTCAAATGGTCCAACAACGACGACATGATGCATTGGTGCTGGCTGCAAGCGAGTTTTACGATCAAATATCTGGCAAGCATGACAACTTCTAACCGCGATAATGCAATCACGAAATTTGGTACGGCAGAAGTAACCAATACAGAGAATCTTTTGCATGGTAGCATAAACAGAAAAATGTCCACCACATGCACCGGAATGGCAATCATTTAGAAATTTTTCAGCTTCCTCATGCGTGAGGAAAATCGTATCGATACCACGATGATAAAGTGTATCATCGACGATTACATAATATTTGGCTTCGTATTGAATACGTCGTTGTTGCGAGCGAGAGGTATTGGGCCGAAAGGTTTGGGTCTGGAGATAGATGATGAAATATCCATACCATGGGTCAGATGACTCGATCAAAAACAAAGACTCATCTGAAATTGATGGTTTCGTAGTAGGATCGGTACTACTCGAAGGAAGGTCACAAATAAGCTCAGCAAACACCAAAGAATTCTTTGACTTTGATTTGATGAATTCCAAATCAAACTCCTCAAAATGAAGATCCATTTTGAATATTTTCCCCCTAGCAATTGACGTGACAGAATGTATGTCATAGGGTTGCAATCCAAAATGAAAATGGTCTTTCCGAGCAGGATATAATGGTGAAATATTTGTACAGATTGAATGGTTTCCAAAGCGAGATTCTCAATGTATGTGTACTTAAATTCTGTATCATTGATATTACGACTAAAGTAATATATCGGATGTTCAATCCCATCTTATTCTTGTACTAAAACCATAGCGATGGTTGTATATACAACAGAGAGATACAGGAAATAGTCACTCTGATAATTTGGGGGATATATTAATGATGCTCAGATAAGGGAATCTCTAAGAGCACCAAAGGAAGCTTGTGAAACCTCATCCCAGTGGAAGGGTACCCCCTTTTTCAAGAGTTGAGTAAATCCTTTAGCCATTTCGACATAGTCAGGAATGAACCTCCTTATAAAGTTAAACTTTCCTTGGAGTCTCTGTAACTAAAGTAGATTGGAAGGAGTAGGAAAATCAAGAATATCCCGGACCTTCAATGGATCAAACCAAATTCCGTCTTTCAACACAACGAATCCAAGAAAACGACCAGAACCAACACCAAACACACATTTGTGTGGATTGAGGCATATTTTATAGTGACGACATCATAGAAAGATCACTCTAAGATGAAACGGGTGGTCAGCTCGTTTCCGTGAATGTGCAGGTAATTCATCTAGATATGGTTGAACAATCTACTTAATCCATAATATGTGACGCTGGGATTAGCTGGTCATAGAGATCCATGGATGCAGTGGTGGGTCGAGTGATGGCCAGACATGCTGGTGAGGCATCAATCTCATTTTCCACTGCATTCTTCAGTTGGCTCTGAAGACAGAATATCTTCATAGAGGAGAATCCATATGCAGGGATGGATTTCCGCAGAGATCCAGATTTGATTTTACTAGCCGGCACTCAACGGGGTGCTATAGGTAAAATGTTTACCATATTTTTTTATTTTTTTGGGTTTTTTACATATTTTTTTTGTTTTTTGATGTTTCCAAGAATAAACTAAAAATGTTTTATGTATGCATATGTAGGTACCATTCGACCAGTGGTTTGTGCACAACAGGTGGGAGAACCAGTAGAGAGGATTGTCGGAAGAGAAATCCTACAGGATTCAGATTTAGCCGAGACTCTTGCTAAGTTGCAACAACATGTGGAGGGATTGACTCTTGGGATACCGGATTCCTGGATCGAGGAGTTACCTATGAGGCTACAATGCCATACAATTGGTGTGCCTGGTTGTTGGATGAGGCTATTGCGCATGATAGCCCAAGCAGTGACCTACTATCATGAGCATCACTAGGTTTACTTAGATTATGCCATGTCTATATACATTTTTAGGTCAAATGACAAACTTGTCTTGGACACAATTTTGTAAAAACTCGATATAAATATATTTTACTTTCAGTGTTTTTATATGATTATGTGCAATCCTATTCAATTGTATGACGTGAATTGAAAATTTATCTTTACAAATGTTGCAAATGTCTATTTAACACATAATTCGCCAATGAATCAACGAGAGTGTTAAATTTTTTGGAAATATGTTGATATTGAATGTAATCAAAATGTCTTTCCAAAAGACGAACTCTAAGTAACATGCGATAAATTGTTGGATTTAAGATAGTATAGATGCCAGTACGCTCTAGTATGAAAAGTTGTGAGTCCAGCTTGATGATGATGTGATGAATGCTAAATGAAATGGCATCAGGGAGTATTTCATTCAACCCGCTATACTCAACAATATTTTTGGTCGATCGACCAATACAAATCCCTTGGAAACTCACTAACTCGCCACTTGGAGCAATGATGGTCCATGATGTGGAGGATAAATTATGAGTACCATGACTAGCACCATCGTCATATCAAACAAATGGTTCTGAAGATTCTAACATCTGCAAAAAATGAAAAGCGGATTACTAACCACATGAAAAACTCTAAAATACACACTGCTACACACACGCAATCAAAGCATATAATACAATGTTTACTACGCAAAATCAGGCATAGCAACATTTGAGATACAACCCATTTCGAGGTTGCGACAATGGAATCCCATCATAATCTACCAAATCGTATGCACCCTTAGCCAGAATGTGCTTGAAAATATAGGGGCCGTGCCATAATAGTTCAAATTTCCCTATTCTTATCTTATCAACTTCTTGATCATAAAGCAAGACCAGGTCTCCTTCCAAGAAGGTCTGAGGCTTGACATTGCGGTCATATTGCGCCTTGATTCATCTCTTATCCGCTTCTTTGGCCAATACGGCTTCATGACGCGTTTCATCGAGATGGATGAGATATAAAATACATGCCTCTTCTTCAGAAGTGTCAGGTAGAAGGTCAATCACGACTTTCAATGATGGTATTCCACATTGTATCGGTAAGATAGCTTCGAGACCATAAACCAGCTGAAAGGGAGTGAATCGAGTCACATTTCTCACCGAGGTTCGATATTCCCACAAAGGCGAGTACAAGATAAAATGCCAATTTCGTTTATGAACCCAAATCATGCGTTGAAGCATACGCTTAAGAATCTTGTTGATAGCTTCAAATTGTCCATTAGCTTGCGGATAATAGGGGTAGAACTATCATGTGACAACCCTAACTTGGCAGTCAACTCATCCATCATGTGACTGGGAAAATGTTTTCCATGATCTGTGACTATGGCTTATGGTACACCAAATCGTGAAACCGCATGGTTAAAAAAGAACAATGCAAATGTTTGTCCCGTGTTGTTGAATGTAGGCATCACCTCGGCCCACTTGGCAAAATAGTCAATAGCAACAATAATATACCCATGCCCCCCAGTTGAGCAGGGGTTACATGTCATGAAGTCAATGCCCCATTTTGGAAATGGTCCATCAATGATGACATGATGCATTGATGCTAGTGGCAAGCGGGTTTTACGATCAAATATTTGGAAAGCATGACAACTTCTAACCGTGATAATGCATTCGTGAAATATGGTAGGCTAGAAGTAACCAACGTGGATAATATTCTACACGGTAGGATAACTAGACAAATTTCCACCACATGCACCAGAATGGAAATCATTTAGAACTTTTTCGGCTTCCTCATGCGTGAGGCACCTCCGTAAAATTGTATCGACACCACGACGATAAAGTGTATCATCGACGATCAAATAGTCTTTGGCTTGTTATTGAATATGTCGTTGTTGCGAGCGAGAGGTATTGGGTAGAAAAGTTTGGGTTTGAAGATAGACGATGAAAGATCCATACCATGGGTCAGATGACTCGATCAGAAACAAAGGCTCATCCATAATTGATGGTTTCGTAGTAGGATCGGTACTACTCGAAGGAAGGTCACAAATAAGCTCAACAAACACCAAAGAATTCTTTGACTTGGATTTGATGAATTCCAAATCAAACTCTTGCAAAATAACGATCCATTTTGAATAGAAGTTTACGAGAGAGAATGTATGTCATAGGGTTGCAATCCCAAATGACAATGGTCTTTCGGAGCCAGATATAATGGTGAAATATTTGTACATATTGAACAGTTTCCAAAGTGAGCGTCTCAATGTATGTGTACTTAAATTCCATATCATTGAGATTATGAC
The DNA here is from genome assembly GCA_034641835.2 of Pinus albicaulis. Taxonomy (NCBI): domain Eukaryota; kingdom Viridiplantae; phylum Streptophyta; class Pinopsida; order Pinales; family Pinaceae; genus Pinus; species Pinus albicaulis. The sequence goes on from JAXQQM020066746.1 coordinate 7,367, forward strand.
TCAAATAATATATCAGATGTTCAATCCCATCTTCTTGGACTAAACCATAGCGATGGTTGTATCTGCAGCGGCGAGATACAAGAAATAGTCACTCTGATAATTTGGGGGATATATTAATGATGCTCAGATCGGGGAATCTTTAAGAACACCAAAGGAATCTTGCGCAACCTCAGCCCAATGGAAGGGTACCCCCTTTTTCAAGAGTCACGTAAATCCTTTATCCATTTTGGCGTAGTTAGGAATGAACCTCCTTAGAAAGTTAGCCTTCCCTTGGAGTCCTTGTAATTGAAGCAGATTGGAAGGAGTAGGCAAATCAAGAATAGCCTGGACCTTCAATGGATCAAGCCGAATTTCGTCTTTCGACACGATGAATCCAAGAAAACGAACAGAACCAACACCAAACACACATTTGTATGGATTTAGGCATATTTTATAGTGACAAAATTGTATAAAGATCGCTCGAAGATGTAGCGGATGGTCAGCCTGTTTCCGTGAATGTGTAGGTAAGTCATCCAGATACGGTTGAACTATCTGTTTGATGTCATGAAAATCATAATTCATTTCCCTCTGGAAAGTATCCCCAGCGTTCTTTAAACCAAAAGGCAGCTTACGATAAGCGAATGTGCCCCAAGGACAGATAAAAGTAGTTTTATATTTGTCCTTGCTGCGAATATTAATCTGATTATAACTAGAAAATCCATCCATGAAAGAAAATATTTCACATCTGGCACATTCATCAATAATTTGGTCGATAAAATGAGTTGGATAGTTTTCTTTTGGACAAGGATGATTAACGTCACGATAGTCGACACACACTCTAATTGTCCCCTGTTTCTTCATGACAGGAAAAATTTTAGATACCCAATCAGTAAGCGGAACAGGGTAAATGAATCTAGCACGCAAAAAAATTTCAACCTTTGCTTTAATGGCAACAACTTTATTAGGGTGAACAGGACGAAGGTGCTGTCACACCGAATTAACATAAGGATACATTTTAATCTCATTTTATACAATGTTGGAGACGATACCTGCCATTTCCTCATATGAACAAGCGAATACATCTCGAAATTCACGAAGGAGCGCGGTAAATTTCAAGTTCAGATGGATAACAAGAAGCACTGACATGAATGTTTTCTACAATACCTAGTTTGGTCGAAATATCGATAGAAATCATTTCTTCGATATTTGATGGATTTTTCTCAGAATCGACGAAGTGGATAGGAATAAAATTCATCAAGAAATCAATGACAGTAGGGTGATATAGGTTAGATGGATTATCTTCACTGTAATATGGAAGATGGGATTGTTGATGTGATGATTCCCATGGTTCTTCTTCTGGAATCATGGATTCCATAATGCTTTCATGAGTTGAGAATACGCGTGAAAATGGATCAAAAGAAGTACCAAAATCCGAAGAACGATCAACCCAAATAGTTGGCAACAATTGGATTAGCCGCATAGGCCAAGAAATTAATTGTTATGCTAGCTCAATTGGACTTAGCGGCATGATGTCTCCCAACCTAACTACTTCAAAATCATTGGGTATCTTCCTTAAGTCAGATGAAGTGGAAGATATCATGTTTTTTTTTTTTTTTGGTAAGTTGGGGTATTCTATTAATTCAAAAACATAAAGTTACATATGCTACAAGCTGGGTTGGAAAGATGTGCTTAGCCGATCCCAGCCTTTGTTACATGGTTTCTAGGCTGGCTCGGGGGAGGAAACCAGCCCAAACAAAACTTAAAGCTAAGAATTACATTATGTGCAATAGCACTGGCATATCTAAGAAACACAAAGTAAATAGTAACAGAAAGACACTGATGGCGAGCATGAAAAAAAACATAGGAGAAATGTGCAGCTATGCAGGCTTCACTTTTCATATTCATCATCACTGTTGGGGGTCTCCTCCTCAATGGGGCAAGAAGGAGCCTGCGCAATAGCTTCCTCCGCATCTTACACTCTACGCCTACGATTGCAGACCAGTGCACAGAGGATGGGGGAGTCTGAATCTACTCCATCGAGAACACATATCTAGATGCCATTGGAGTCCATCACCCAGATGTCCGTATCCTCATCTTCCTTCTTCGGAACCGATAGAGGGTTAGTTTTACGGTGCTGGGGGTGCGTCTGGGGAGAGATGGTGGACTTCCTCAGACCGCATCTTCCTCTCTGCGTAGTATGCCCAGAGGCTTCTGCATGCTGCTCAGGATCGGGACTATGACATGCAAAAGTGCTGGAAGATCAACCTTCCATCCACTCGAGACAATTATCCTCGCCATGATGATAATGGCCAGGGAAGCCCCTCTCTGGCCTCCTCGGATAGTTCGTTCGTGAAGTCTTGGAGCCATTGCGCACAGAGGCAGGGGGGAGCAGTTCAGGGAGAAAGGTAGCACAAAAGGGCGAGCAGTGTTGCGGCTCAAGGGGAAGGAATATCTGGGGGGAAGATGCGTATGAAGGGGTGTGGCAGCCCCAAGGAGACTGCGCAGTGCTACGTTGAGAGTAGAGCTTAGCAACCTTTTGAAGTTAGGGAGAATCCAGAGCAGAGTTAGGGAGGCGAAAGGCCTAGATAATAAACTGAGTATTCAAAGGGGCTAAGAGCTCATCTTTTTAAAGGGGCAGGGATGTGTGAAATGAGGATAGAAATGAGTAGGATTTGCACACATCTGCGTGCTATGATTGAGAACCTGAGCACGCTCGAGGTAAGGGGGATGGCTGCAATACAGGTTAATCATGATGGTCATTAATGGTGATATATGCAAGGTGATGCTCAAGACATGGTGACACAGTTCTCATCCTCTCATCATCATTTCTGATTCTGTGAATCTCATGTGAATGGATAATGGTATGAGGATCTGCAGCAGATGAGGTTCTGCGCAGGAGATATCTGTTTCCCAGGGAGTGTGGGATGTGATTGTCAAGCGTGTCAATTCTATCACCCACGTCCGGGGGTGCCGATCCTTCTAAATAAGAGTGAGGCAATCCTATTTGAGAGATTCCTCCTCAACCTATGTAAGGGTGGAGTGATGCAGCTCACAGTTGCTTTTCACCCCTTTGTTCACCAGAATATCCACAATAGAGTTGGATTTCCTACAAACGTGACCAAAAGTAATGGCTCTGTGGTTGTGAATCAACAGTTTCAACATCTTGAGCTTATGGGCAAGTCTCCACTTGTTGGAAAATTTTGAGGAAGCTGTGCCTTAGAGGATTCTTGTGGCAGCCATAGTTATGATTTGTGAATCTCCCTCCATTTCCAGAGGGAAGTAGTGAAATTCGATGGCAAATTGAATACCCTGTATTAGCCCTTCCAGCTCCACCGAATTATTACTATCACAACCTATGTTCTCATAATAAATTCTAAGAGGATCTCCTTGAGAGTTCTTGATAATGCATCTGAAGCTTGCATTACCAAGGTTTCCTTTGGACGCTCCATAAAAATTTCATTTGAAGAATCCATTATAGGGGGGAGACCATTTTTTGGAGTAGGGGTTCTACCAGTGCTTCTAGGATTGATGTCCATGGGGGTGTTTAGACTCATTTTCAAGTTGTTCAATGTGGAATTCTGCTACAGAGGTGGGAAGGTCCTCCTGGCTCCAGGCGTCTAAGGCTAGAGTTTCAGAGAGGTTGCTGTGGATCCTGTCCCAAAGCTAATTAGGAGTGGAAGCCTTCTCCTTGAAGATGCGGTTGTTTCGTTCCTTCCAGATGTTCCAGATGAGGATGCCCGGAATGATCTGCCATAATATATTCAGGAGGGTGATGATATAAGGGTTGTCTTGCTAGCTGATGATGGTGCTAATGATGTTGCCCCTAGCGTTGTTGGAACATTGGCATAAGACAACTATTCTATCCCACAAGAAATTGGCGGTAGGGCAATGGTAAAACAGGTGGTCGATGGTTTCCAAGTTATCCTGACATAAAGGGCATATAGAGGGCCCTACAAACCCCCTCTTCAAAATATTCTCCCATGTGAGTATGCGTTATTTACTGAGCATCCACAGGAATGTAGCTATTTTAGGCCAGAGATCGTCCTTCCATATCTTTTTCCAGATGAGGTCTATTGGGTCAGGGTTCTGCTCATGAAGAATGTTGCAAGCTTCCTTGGTTGAGTAAGTTCCGCTGGGCATATGCCCCTAGCGGAGGAAGACACAGATGGAACCTACGGAAGAATGTCTTCCAACATAAAAATTATATATATATATATATTATTTACTTGAAATGATGGAAAAATATCGCATAATTGAAGAAAATCAAGTGTTTACACTTACACTTATTGACAAGGTATATGAATTCAAAAGTTTCCTTAATGAATACATCAAGGAGGGAAAAAATGTACTAGTTGGAAATCTTAATGTCCAATACTTCCAATTTCTTGTACTCAATGATGTTCCAGTACTAAGGTACAAATAATCCATTAGAGATATTGAGTGGTCAGAACTAGTTGAGTTATGGAATATAGATGATGAATGTCGACCTATAATTCCCATAGGGAATCCATCTTTCTTAGCTTCCAAAATGAATGATGTCTATTTAAAAGAACTAAAGGAAAGGATAACATCATACATAAAAATGTGGAAAGGCACTATCGGGAATGAGGTTTCACGAATTGTTACAGAGGAAAGGAAAAAAAAGTAGTGTATTGGGAAAGAGTTCTTGATAAATTAGATGGAATATATAATGATAATAGAATAATAGATGGAAGTGATTCATCTTTTGAGGATTTATGACCTGAGACAAGGTGCATTGTTTATTTTGATCGTAATGCACTCCATGTAATCTCAAGTATTATGGATGGAAATTTTGATAATGCTATAAATGAATGAGTATATGTTGGACCCAAATGCAATAAGCCAAAGATAAAATTCAATCCAATGATTGATGTTGAGAAAGGAAAGATGTAACTGGTTAGATCAAGAATTAAGGATGCAAGAGAGATGATTGGATGGAAAAATCCATCTCATATATCTTTAGGGATAATGAAAGTGGGAATATTCATGTAAAGGTTGATTGGTGGAAGCCTATGTCAGGGAAATACAATGGAAAAATTTTAGAGCAATATTAAGTACCAAATATTGATGATAACTCTATTTCAATTAATACTATAGTGTGAGCATGGATGCCAAAGAAATAACATTGCAAGAAGACCGAGATAGATAAATATGGTGTAGAAGTCGTTCTTGATCTACTTGAGCGAATATCTTAAGATTAGGTTTATATGATTCATGAATGTAATTTTCTTTTTTAAGGATTTATTAATATACATTTAGAAACACTTTTCAATATTTTTTGTATATCAATTAATCTCTTCATATTATTTTTGGAGGAGTTTTATATTATTTAGTATTTCAATGTAATCATGTGGTGATAAAAATTACATGACAATGCCATAAAATATTTAAGTTTTCAAAGCTTTGTTTGACCAACATGACTTCTCACCATATCAAATATGCATAATCACATTCAATAATGCACTTAAAAACGACTTCTAAACTTGGTCTATTAAAACAATAGTGGAGTAGATAATTAGTATTCTACTTAATATAAACCATTTAAACACTTAATGAATAAATGCTAGACACTTGTAATAATTTTTGAAGTGAGTTTTCCTTAATATTCCTTATTATAATTTATATAAATCAAATTTGTTATTTTGTTGCACTCTAATTTATATAAATAAATAAATCATCATTGAACAACAAATCTTTCCTCTTATAGATCTAAAAGTGGTGCCAACATTGTACTAGTATAGTAAATCTGTACTCAACATAGGAAAAGTGGTTAGTGTCAAATTAAAATGGTCAATAATAGTAAGAAACACAATACTAATATATTGTTAAATAACTTTATAGGTAAGAATTTTCTTACAAAATATATTATTCATAAGTCAAATTTAATACATAAATGTAAATATTAATGATAACAAAAATAATGTAAGGAAACAAGTTTTAGGTGAATGTCAATATGTTCTTTTCAATATAATATGCTTAAACACTCCACTGATAAAAACGAAACATTTGTAATAGATAGTTTAGTCAATTTTCTCTCTTTCCTCTTGTATGTGAAAATAATCAAATTGTACTACTTTGTTACTATTCTAATTCATAATTGATTTTGATCATTAAAATAATTAGTAATTTAGGGTTGAGGCTCACTCTACAACCCAGTATGAGGGGATGTGTAAGTTGTGTAAGTTTGTCTGTACAACCCAGTATGAGGGGATGTGTAAGTTGTGTAAGTTTGTTCGTTTTTATGTGCCCCTTTAAAATAATAATAATAATAATAATAAATTATGTTCTAAATAGAAAAATAATATAGGCTATAATTAAAAAAAATGAATATGTTGTAACGTAATTAGAAGTAATAGAAATGTGTGAATATGATGTTTAAATATTATACTTTTCAAAAATATTTTAGCTATAGATTCAAATAAACTATTTGAATATCTATGTTAACTAATTCATGCCAATATCAACTTCATATATATCTATATTAAGTTTTTTGGTTAAAATTTTTATTTGGTTTTATATATACTTTATTTAGCATTCAAAAATACAATTTCAATAATGAAAAATAACACATTGTATTTTTCACTGTAAAAATGTTTGCACTTGAAGAAATTTGATACCTCTCGGCCCTCTGGGCTCATGTTAGATCCATACTTAAGATGGATCTATGCTGGTATATATTGGACACATACTAAGATCATTTTTCATTAAATAACTTTATACTTAATATATATCTTCCATATTAATATAATATATATCTTGCATATTAATATTTTATTCATTAAGTAAGCCTCAATCAACTTAGTTTTTAACACAAAATTATAGATAATAAATAATAAATAAACTATGCTAGTACTCATTCAACATTTAATTTGATCGTAAAAAAATATTTTCTCCCGTCCACTCTAAGATGGTTCAAAGTTCCTACAATAGTATGTAATGATGATGGTGATCATGATGATTATCATCCATTAAGACCAAATATGGTATATAAGAAGCCATGTTAAAAAATCATTAAAAGAAGTGTTTCACGATCATCATAATTTTGTTGAGCTAAAAGATCAAGAAGGTTCATAGTGTCACAAATATTTTGAAATTTAAATCCAATATGAGTATAAATTGGAAGATCTAAGAGAGTTTTTTTATGTTCAACCATATTACTAGTGTTGTAAAGGTGATAGAGTTTTAAATTGTGTCAACTATGTCTTAGTAATAAACTTAACTTAACACATACATGATATTTATTATATCATTTTATAATTAAATGGGTTAATAATAGTAACATACACAACATTATTTTCATAAATTAACCTTAAAAAATTTAACTTTTAATACAAAACATTAAAATATTAAAATATATAATGTAAGGAATTGAAGATTAAGATGTGTAAGATTTGTTTTCGCAAGTTTATATAATTTTTTTTTTATATAGTTTATCATGATATTTTTTTCACAAAAAATGGTGAATATCTGTTGAGATTTTGTATAGTTGGTGTAGCATCGGGTGTGCTCTAGCCCTAAATTTTTTTGGAGGGAATAAGACACACTTGAACTCCAAAACCCAGAAAGTGTTTTGAAGAATTTCAGTTGGTGTTCAAGTTATTCAAATAATTAATTATTTTAATGGATTTCCTCAGTCTAAACTTAGGAAAATTAAATAATTAAAGTGAATTAATTAACACATGTGATGAAACTAAAAGACACAGATCAAGCAGTATTTTAATATTAATCGTTGATGAGTGTTTTAATCTTGGTCATTGAAGGATTCAACGAAAAAGTATAAGAGAAAGGCTTGAGGGTCAGTTGGAGACAGACACACAGTTGCAAAGCTAAGAAATAAATCTGGAATTCAAAGGCGGGTTTACTAAGAATTTCCGGAGAAATTTTCTGCAGCAATGGGTAGTATTGGCTAAGGGGATGATCTGATCTCGGAGCCAAGATTCAGTAAGAGGCAGAGGAGCAGCAACAAGGACAACGCATAGAAGAAGAGCAACAGCTACATAGGTGCTATGGAGAACAACACAGAGGCTCCAGAGGGCTTCATAAACTATGCAGAGGGTCTCCAGGGCCAGTGTAAGGCCTGTGTTACCCTCTTAGGGGTTACACAATTCCTCTTTGGGCAGTGCAGTGGCATTCAGAGGCTAGCAGGGCTGGCGTTCGAGCTTCAGAGGCAACGCTGGGGTTTCTAGGGCCAGATCTGAACGAAGTCTTGTAAATCCCATTTGAGGTTGTGGATCAGTCAGATATTTGGCACTAGAACAACAGGTTAGCTGCAGATTTGATTTCTTTTATTTTCTTTCGGGTTTTCTAGATCTAGAACCCAGATTTATTGTACTCATAATCTACTTAATAAAATAAACCCTCATATTTGCTGCACTGATTTTCCCGCTTTGAGTTTTTCCAGGGACTTTTGTCCAAAAATCCTTGTGTCACTTTGTTGAATGAGCATATAATTCAATAAATGATCTTCATGTGTAAACTGTAGTTGTGTTTATTTCAGTATTTTCTGAATCTAATTTTTGGAAATAAATTGTAATATTTTAAATCAAGTAGGAGAAATAAACCATGATACTACAGTAGAATTTTCACATGGTATCAGAGCGATACCAGGTCAAGATGAATCTCCAGCAATCAACTGAAGAAGTGTTTTTCTGTAGGGTGGCAGAAGAAGCAGCATATCCGAAAAGGGCATCTTGACAGCAGGAGAATGCAGATCCAGAAGAGGACATCGCTGAAGCTGCAGAAGGGCATCAGGCTTACGCAAAACCTTCCAAGGCAACGTAAGGACTGCGTCACCCAGTCTGGGGTTACGCAATCCACTTTTGAGCAGCATTGAAGCTATGTTGGGCTAGCCAGTGAGACACAGTCCAGTCATTTCTTCAGCTGCAGAAAATTTTTGCCAAGATCCGGAAGCAGTGCTTCAGATCTTCGGCAGTGCTGGTGGGAGATTTTGCAGGTGCAGAATTGTGCCTAGATAAGTCAACAAAGGTGGGAGGAAGGCATTTACTCATCAGATCTGAGCCAAACATATCTGATATTCAATTAGGAGGATTGGAGAGTGTTGTCTGATTGTGTTTTGGTGAAATATTTCCAATATGGAAATCAATCTTCAGCAGAAGCAGTTACTAGAGGGTTTCTAGTCATAAAGAAACCCAGATCCAGAGGGAGAAGAAGTATTGTTTTTGTCATATCTAAGAAATATGGATCGATATGGACTGAGGGATCAAGATAGATTGCATGACATGCCCAACTATGTTATCTGGAAGGCCAGAATCCTATCATATCTGGATGAGTATGGTCTCAAAGATCATGCAGAGAAGGTTCTTGTTGGACCAACTGATGCAGATCCTCTGAAGAAGTATGAAGAAAATCAAGCGTGGACTAAATGGTTGATCATAGACGGAGTCAAGGACCACGTTTTTCCTCATACTGCTGGAAAGACTACAACAAATTACATGTGGGTAGCCTTGGATACGATGTACCAAGGAGGCTTCGTCCAACAAAGGATACTTCTGGAGAACCAGATGCGGTTGTTCCAAATGATGAAGGGCGAAGAGATAGATTCATTCCTCTTCAAGCTTCAAGCTATCCAAGATCAGCTGGTTGGCATAGGTGCTACTCTAGATGAGGGGCTCTTAGTGAGTATTTCCTTGAATGCAATCTGAGAAGATTGGGAAACATTTGTCCAGAGCATTCTGGGAAGGGCAGCGTTACCATCATGGGCTGACATATGGGCTATCCTCTGCCAAGAGGAGATCAGAAGGGTCACCGAGAGCAGGAGGAGGAGGATGATGTAGCCCTTGCATCAAGGGAAAAGAAGCAGCAAGGGAAGAAGAATTAGGACCTTTCCAAGGTCCGGTGCTTTAACTGTGGCGATCTTGGACACTTCTCCAACACTTGTCCTAAGAAGAAGGACAAAGGATCTTCCAATTCCAAGGGTGGAACAGCAAAATAAGATGGCTCTGATGATGATGCAGCCATGAGTTCTCATGTGCCTCGAGAGAAGAGGTGGGGTGACATGGATCTGTAGAGCATCTATATACAATGGTGGGATCCTTGAGTCAGCGCTACTCTTGGATCACATATGAGCTACGGGAGCCTTAAGACGGTAGCAAGATGAGTCGGGAGATGGTTGCATAAGGTCACAGTGAAGTAGAAGGGGGAGTTGAAGAGATGAAGATGGAGCAGTGTAATGCAGAGGAAGTAGCAGTGTGGAGGAAACAATGTGGAGGCAGCAAAGAAGAGGGGTTGATGGGACTTCAACAACGCAGAGAGGTTGTGCTCACGCAATGCAGTGTTGTAGCATAACAATGCCTCCAGGAGGAAATTGTAAATCAACATCCAAGGAGATTCAGGGATGGAAGGCAACCTGACTTATCTATCAAACAGTTTGGCAGAATTCTTTCACTTGCTTACTTCTCGGCAACTGAGTTGTAGTGCAGCAGTTAGAAGTGGCAATGCTATGAGCAACATGATGCGGCAAGTTGAGAGGGAGTTGCAGTACAGATGTGGTAGTGTCAATGGCAGTGGCATGGACAGCAGTACAGAGAGCAGCAATGAAGTGGATGGACGGTAGCAGGCCAAGCATCAGTAGCACAGAATACAGCTTCAAAATATTGTAGTGCATGGTGTGAATGCATTGCTAGAGCACACTTCGTGTTAAGATAGAGTGTTGATATTTTGTATAGTTGGTGTAGCATCGGGTGTGCTCTAGCCTTGAAATTTTGTGGAGGGTCTAGGACACACTTGAACTCCAAAACCCTGAAATTGTTTTGAAAAATTTCAGTTGGTGTTCAAGTTATTCAAATAATTAATTATTTTAATGGATTTCTTAAGTCTAAACTTAGGAAAATTAAATAATTAAAGTGAATTAATTAACACATGTGTTGAAATGTTCTAAAAGACACAGATCAAGCAGTCTTTTAATCTTAGTCGTTGATGAGTGTTTTAATCTTGTTCATTGAAGGATTCAACGAAAAAGTATAAGAGAAAGGCTTGAGGGTCAGTTGGAGACAGACGCACAGTTGCAGAGCTAAGAAATAGATCTGGAATTCTAGGGTGGGTTTTCTAAGAATTTCCAGAGGAATTTTTCTACGAAGAGGGGTAGTATTGACTAAGGGGATGATCTGATCCCAAAACCAAGAGTCATTAAGAGGCAAAGGAGTGGCAACAAGGACAGTGCAGAGAAGCAGAGCAGCAACTACGCAGGTGTTGCGCAGCCGCTACACAGGTGCTACGCAGGACTGTGCAGAGGCTCCATAGGGCTTCAAAAATTACGCAGAGAGTCCCTAGGGCTAGGGTAAGGCCCCCGTCACCCTCTCAAGGGTTACACAGTCCCTCTCTGGCTAGCACAATGGCATTCTAAGGCTAGAAGGGTTGACGTTGGGGCTTCAGGGGCAGCGCTGGGGTTTCTAGGGACATATCTGGGCTGAGTATTATAAATCTCGTTTGAGGGTGTGGATCAGTAAGATATTTGGCACTAGAACAACATGTTAGCTGTAGATTTGATTTATTTTATACTCTGTCGGGTTTTCCAAATCTGGAACCAAGATATACAGTACTCAGAATCTACTTAATAAAATAAACCCTCATATATGTTGCAACGGTTTTCCCGCTTTGGGTTTTTTCGGGGACTTATGTCCAAAAATCCTTGTGTCACTTTGTTAAATGAGCATATTATTCAGTAAATGATCTGCATGTGTAGACTGTAGTTTTTTTTATTTCGGTATCTTTTGAATCTAATTTCTGGAAATAACTTGTAATATTTTAAATCAAGTAGGAGAAATAAACCATGATACTGCAGTAGAATTTTCCCAATATCTACATTAAAATTAGTGAACCAAGTAATTTTTTAATTCCTCATTTTGAAAAAACTTAATCTAGTTAAAGTTCAAAATTCTAGATCCATTGACTACTTCCAAATTTAATGAAATTTGTGTTATATGTTTTATGACAGCGAAATATTTTAATTTATGGTGAGGTATGGAGTTCAAAGTGAAAAATGAATTTGAAATTGGATTGTCATATCAAGTATAAGTGTCCATTATAGTGGATCTCCTAATTGTTCCATGTGTATCTAGGAGATGCATGAGAATCATGTTGTAGTTGTTGAATTAGGCAGAAAGTCTTGGAATCTTGAAACCATTCCCCATGATAAATTGCATTCAACCAATTTTCTACAATGAAAGAGAGTCAAAAGAGGGACCTTCATTTTCATATTTTCTAGAGAGAGTATAAACTACCACATTCTCTTTTCCCTTCTCATTAATGAGCCCACAATCATACACAAACATTTTGTTAACCCATTTCTGTTGTGTGAGGGATGAGATCTTGTAATTCAAATATTATTTGAGGCTAAAATGATTAGTTTAATTTGGAAATGTTTCCAACACAAGTAAGGATGTCCATTGTTTATTTCATGCAAAATGGCCAACATTTCTTTTCATTACGTTGATTTTCCAAAGTGTCACTTTAAAATTTATTTACTAGTAAAGGCCAGTGGTCTACCATCTTGCATGAAAAATTGTGCCAATGTCTTTCCCTAAGGCATCACGCTCCAAAATTAAATTATGTGTGAATTTAGGTAAATATATTACAGGAGTGGTACACGTAGCATCTTTCAAATATTGGAAGGCTTAATTGATAATCACATAGAAACTAAAAATAGTTTTTTGAAGTAAGGAGATGAATAGAGCTAGAATTTGTCCATAGTTCTCGATGAAATTTGGATAGTATTTGATTAAATGAAGGAAGCCTATAAAAATTTTAAGAGTCTTAGGATGGAACCAATACTTCATATCTCTTATTTTCTTAGGATCTACACAAACAATACCATTCTTTTATTTTTTATAACTAGTGAATGGGAAATGAGGGTGGTCTTGTAGTTTTGTCACATTAGGTCAATCGATTATGTATGTTACCACTATAACCACTAGGTTCACCGAACCTATCCTTAATGTGGACATGTGTTAATCTATAGATCAAATCAATGATCTCATAATATTTTACGTAACCCATTTACATGCTTTGGTAAGTGAGAAACCCTAGGGGATCACTTTGACACCATCCTTACTAACAATATGTCCCAAGTATTCCACTTCTAAGGCCCCCAAAGGAAAATTTGGAACTTTTGAGAAATATTTGATGATGAGAAAGTAATTTTAAGACCTAATACACATGGGTAATATGGATCTACTAAATTATACTATAAAATTTTCATATGTCATAAAAAAAAAGGAAAAAATGATGTAAATATGGTTGAAATATATGATTCATAAAGCTTTAGAAGGTTGATTGTGCATTACATAGGCCAAAGGGCATGGCCAAGAACTCACAATGGCCTTCAAGAGTGTGAAAGGTAGTAATGGGAATATCAACATCCTTCATATTAATATGATGATCTAGAACAAAGATCAAGTTTGGTACAAAATCAGGCACTAGTAAGTGCATCTAAAATGTCATCAATGACAAGAATGGAAAATTTATCCTTGATGGTGACTTTTTAGGAGCACAAAAATTATGGCACATGTTCCCGCTACCCTCTAGTTTAAGTACCATATAAACTAGAGATGAATAAGTTATGGTTCTAAGGTGAATGAAACCCATGGCTAACAATTGTTGTACAATTTTTTTCTTCTATTTTATCAAATTGAATGGGTGGTGGTAATAAAAAATATTAGGTGGGAGACTACGAAGCATTAAATGGAATGAAATGACCTTGGGAACCATGGGAAGGTGGAAGGGTTGGGGAGGTTTCCAAAAATTAGTAATGTTTGAATAAGTGAAAATAATTTTCAAAAGAAATGGTTTGGGAAGGAGTCTTAAAAGCTTGAATAGCATGGAACTATACAATAATGCCAAAATGGCCCTTTTGAGGAGTTTTTGCATATGGTGCAACCTTTGGAAAACCTACAATGATGCCTTGGAAGGTATAGTGATGCCTAACTTGATGAAACCTCATGTCTAATTCCTTAAAATTCATGGGGATGGTACTTAGAGTGCACGACCATTCAACTCAAAACAATGTGGGATTTTAGAAAATAATTGTCAATTTGAAAGTGCACATTTTCACAATAACCCCTAGATACATTAAAACCATCAACAGAAATCATGATATAAAAGCTTTTGATTGCATGGATATGGAAATGGGTCTCTTCATCCACTCTACAATGAATAAAATTATAGGTGTTTCCACTATTAATGAGATTAGTGGAATTCAAGCAGCCAGGAAGTCAAGCAAGGTGATGAGTGAAATTCCCAAGCATAGTATCCAATCTATGTTGGATGTTTTGTTATTATAGTGTATCAAACAACCTTACATGGAAGTTGTGAAACCTAAACAACAAACAAAATAAAAGTAAAGAAAAAGAAAACACGCTACCTAGCTTATTCCATATTTTATACTATGTGAAAAAGAATATACAAGTAAAATGTTATGCATCTAAAACCTAAGGCATAAGACAAAGTAAAGAATGAAGACAATTTTTTAGACTTACAAACAATATCTCAATAGTGGTTGTTGTAGTAGTCTCAATATTGGTTCTAGTAGCAAAAGGTGTTCCATAGTTGTTGTAGTAATCTCAACATTGATTCTAGTTTAGAGAGAAAGTTCTCTAAAATCAATATTTTAAATGTATTTTAAAAATAAAGGAAAAAAATTGTACAAACTCAACAACTTAAAATTATAATTTTCCTAATTTTAAATTCAATTTAAATTAAAACCTACCAAAGTATTTTCCTCTTAAAATAGGAGTTGTCTTTAGTGCGACTTTGTGTCTCTTGCGGAAAATTTTGAGGTGAAATCTTGATTTGTGTTATTTAAATTGGTTTTTTTTATTGAAAAACTCGATTCAGCACCCTGAAAAATCCCCCTAGAGCAGCTCGATTGTGCATGGGTTACCCATTAAGCTTGTGATTTGAATGAATTTCTATTGGATTTTAGAGAAATTAGACCTGAAAAAAACTACCTAAAAAGCTTCCAAAAAATCGCACTGAAAACAACTCGCTTAAAATATGTAGAGAATATCAAAATTAGAGAAAAAAAGAAAGAAAGTATTTTTAATGTCCACAAGGCAAAAAATAGCCTATGGGACAGATTGCTTCTCTGTCTGGCTCTTGTATTCGGCCCTTTTACTGTGAAGTTTTACAATAACCGCTCCCAGCTTATCGACAAACTCTTCGTTGAATAGATTATCCCAAGAACTAGCTGCCAGAATACCTGCATAGTTTTCCCTGTTGTCTTTGAAGGCCTCGCATTCTAAAATGAAATGTTTTTCTGTTTCCAGTTTTCCGGAGGAGAAAAAAATACATACTCGTTCCTCCCACATTTCTTTTGGCCTTTTCCAGTGCCCTGTTTCACAATGGAGTTGATGAGAATTAGCCCTTAATTGAGCAATAAGAATTTTAGATCTCCAAGAAATATTAGCCCCTATGTATGCCTTTTGTTGATGGTTATGCGTGGGGTTAAACTCTTCAATGTAGTACTTCTTCTTTCTTCCTAGCTCTTTCTCCCAAGTACGTTTGTGGAACTTATCCATAACAAAAGTTTTTATCTCTTTACTGTTTGTAGGACACATGCTTAAGCAAATACCCCATTTACTAAACCATTTGTTATTTTTCCGCATCCAAGTCTTCTTTCTTTTGCACAATTTGTCACTAAACATAACCTTAGGCCATCTACCCTCTTCCATTTGCTCAATTTTTTTCAGATACCTTATGACTCGCACCATAGCAATTGCTTCAATAGGAGCAGCCCCTGTTTCACTTAACAGGATAGCATAAGGAACTGCAATTTTAATTTTGAATTTGTTTGTAATCAAACACTTCTGAATTTTCTCAATTTGTTTCCACTACATCTCGGTTGTGCTGCTAGCCCACAGTTCACAACCGTAGAGAATCACCGAAATCACTAGAAGCCCAAAAAGAGTTACGGTGGTTTTTCCAGTCCCACAGCTCTGCCTCTCTACACCTATTTTGAAGAGCATAAAATGCTTTCCAACCCCCTAAAGTTCTTTTCTTTCTACAACCATCCCAACTTAAATTTATATTGAAGTCAATTCTGAGGTATTTGTAGTCCGCAACTTCTTCCAGAATGTTGCCTTCAAAATAGAACTTATGTTGGTTATGCTTTCTTTTGTTAGAGAAAACCACTACTTTCGTTTTGCTAATATTGACTTGCATCCCAACCCTTCTACAAAAATGTTCAAGGGAACGTAAATGCTCTTTCAAACCAAGAGCCGATTTAGCAATCAATATAAGGTCATCTGCGTACAAAAGAAGCCTTATAACGAACTTGCCCAAATGGATACCGTCATCCCCTTGCGAATTTAGCCACTCTTCAAGCTTGTCAATATATAACCCAAAAAGGGTAAGAGACAATAGGCAACCTTGCTTGACCCCGATATCGCTTCTAAAACTTTCAGAAATGCCTGCTGAAGTTCTAATTTTGACTTTCACCTCTTCATACAGCCTATGCACAACTGCTCTCAAATGCCTGGGAACCTCGAGCTCCTCCATTTTTCCCCAAAGCTTATCCCTAGGAACCGTGTCAAAGGCTTTTCTGAAATCAACAAAGCAACATAAAACTTCTTCCTTTTTTTCCCAAACTTTTTCAATGATGTGCCTTAAAGTTATATAATGATCAACTGTGGAATGTTTAGGTCTAAAACCTGCTTGCCCTTTAGCACGTTTATCTCTTTCTTCTACCCACTTGTTGATTTTCTTTTCTAACTTGCTTCCAAATAACTTTGCAAACAATGGGTTTATCATTATGGTTCTATAATTGGAGGGATTATTGACGTCACCACTCTTGAAAAGAGGTATTGCCATACTAGTTGTCCAATCTGTGGGGAACCCTTACTGTAAGATGTTATTGAAAATTTTTGTGATATGAGATGAAAGAATTTTTAAGCCCCACTTTAGATACTCTGCTTGGAGTTCATCTAAGTCTTTTGCTTTTCCAGCGTCCAACTTCTTGATACCAATCTCTACCTCTTGCACCATGAAGATTTTTGTGTCTGTGTTGACCAAGGGAGGAGGGTCAACCATGGGATCTTGCTCATAAAGTTGTCTTGCATAGTCAAACCATTTATAAGCTATAACGCTGTTTTCAGTTTGCACCTTTTTCGATTGGAGCTCCTTCCAGAATAATTTGGAGTTATTTTTCCTGAGGAAGACTAGTTCTTCTCTCCTTGAAACCATGAAACTAGCCTTTTTCTTTTTTACTATCTGTTTGTAAGCTTTGAGCTTTATGTTATCCGTGTCTGATTCCTTCCACCTTCTCCTTGCCTTTTTTCATTCCTTGTCAAACCAAGCATTAACCGAAAAGCAATTTGTTTCAAACTTCTTAATTTTTTCTCTTTTGCACTCAGTAAGTGCGCTTTGAATTAAATGTGTTAATTCGTGACTATGAAGGCCATGAAATGAGATTTCCTCCTTTTTGAAGAGCCTCTCTAGCATTATTTTTAATGTATTACAATTCTCTGGAGTCAAAAGAATTCTGCCTTTTGGGGGATTTTGTTGAACACACTGAGTTTTTGACTCTAATTGCTTCTTTCCGGTCCAAGAGAAACTTAAATAAATTGGCTTGTCATCTGATTTCAAGTCCCAAATTTGATCTCCAATCAGCACTTCCTTCATTTTCTCACACAAACTATAAGTCCCAAATTCGATCTCCAATCAGCACTTCCTCCATTTTTTCACACAAACTATGCAAGCAAATTACGTAATCTACTACACTTGCTCCATTATAAGTATTGCAAGTGAAATTACCAGACTTTTCTCATCTAGTCAAACTATTACAAATGACTAAATCGAAAGCCCCACAAAATTAAAAAAACATACAACCAAGTGCTGCATGCACCATCGCAGAGTCGCAGAGTCAACATGATAATCACCGCAGTGTGATTTGCAAAAAAAATTTAAATGAAGATGCTTTGAATGGACGACTTTGAAATTACAGGCGTACGTAAATGTCGAAGTTTCGTAAAGACTTTTCAAGTCAGGATATGGCCCACATGAGGGCCGATGCCAGGCAACTAAGAATCACGGCAGCCCATGTTGCATTTAATGATGTAAATTTGGAAGCATAATATTTTCCTTTCCTTTCCTTTCGACAATGACTTGACTTTGACTGCTTGATGATTAAGTGTGCCTAGTTTAAAAAATTAAGTTAATAGTTGATTTCAAAGTCAAGGTGTTATTTAAAGAGTGGTGGATTTTTAGTTGCTTTTTAAAAAAATTTAATCATCGTAATGTTGAATTGGTTTTTTTTTTTTTAATAATGGAAATTATTTGAATGTGTGAGAATACTCAAAATTCTGAAACCTGATAACGATAAGCCAAATTTCTAAACATTTTTACCAAATTTCATCAAAATCTTGTCTATTTTCTATTCTTATCGAGACAAAAATATGGCATACTTAGTTTAAGTTAAGAATCTAATCAAATTAATATATAAATTTTATATTCAATAATATAATTAAACCAAATAAATAGTTAGTTTCAAGTATTTAATATATTTTAAAGTTTGGTAGAGAATTTTCAAGCCGCCCACATGACTGCTGCGAGGCCACGTATAAACACGTATGTCAACATATGCTTTTAAATTATATGCTGTCAACATATGCTTTTAGATGCTGCAAGATTCAAAGTTAACATATGCCCAAAACTATTTCCCATCTTTCTTTCTAATGCGGATTATGCACTAAACTACTGCCCATCCTCCTTTCTATTGCAGATGTTTTGAATGAGAGAGTTTAATGTCGATTATTTTACTTCTGGCGATTTTGTTACGGAAATAAGTTCATCTAAAATTATTAGGTTCGGTAGTTTAATAAAATTATTGTTTATTACAAATTCAAAATTACTACCCATCCTCATTCTCTTTTTCACTGTTGATTCTTTGAATAACAGAGTTAAAAAAGTATAAAGCAATGTTGATTTATTACCTTTGTTTTCTTATTTGGGGAATCTGTAATAGTAATAAGCTCAGGAAAAATTATTAGATAATTTGACTGGTAATATTTTCCTTCCTACGACAAATTTTTTGAATGGTAACGCTAAAGTACGGAGTCAATGTTGATTTTGTATATGTGTAGAATTTATTATGATTTTCTTACTTGGGAATCAATAATAGGAATAAGATTAGAAAAAAATATTAGATAATTTGATTGGTAATTTAATAAAATTATTGTTTGTCTCAAATTCAAAATTACTATTTTCTTTTCAATGGAAATTTTTTTGAATGAGAGTCAATGTTGATTTTTTTAAAGAGTTAATGTTGATTTTTTTCCTTCCTATGGCAAATTTTTTGAATGGGAATGCTGAAGTAGAGAGTCAATATTGATTTTGTATCTATGTGGAATTTATTATGATAATATGTTCATATAATATTATTATATTGTGTCTAGTAGTTTAATAAAATTATGGTTTGATGTAAATTCAAAATTACTGCCTATCCCCTTCCATCCCCTTTCTCTGAATGGAAAACTGAATTGGGAATTTGTTATGATAATAAGGTTAGGTAAAACTATATTAATAATTTAATAAAATGATGATTTATTATATATTTATTGAATTTATTATTTAAAATTATTAAATAATTTTATTGGTAATTTAATAATATTACATACAATTTTTAATTAAAATAAAGTCATCTAAAATTATTAGACTTTGGTAGTTTAATAAAATTACTATTTATTACATATTTATTGCATAGAAAATTAGAATAAAAAGAATTAATGTTGATTTTGTAATTATATTTTTTATTAGAAAATTTTGTAATAAAATTAAGTAAACTTACTAAATTACATTTGTGTTTAAATAAAATTATTAAAAATCATTTTAGCCTCTTGGTGAGGATTGTTGGTGAGGATTTGTGTAGTTGTGCAAGTTATATGTGTCAAATTATTAGTTGTGAAAGTCATAGTGTAAAATTATTAGAGCATGAAGAATAATTGTACAAACTTGTAAGAATTAAAAAGGAAAATTTAGAATTGAGAATGAATTTGATTAAAAGATTGAAACTGATTCTGATACCATAAAGAAGTTTGTAATTACACTAACAAAATGAATTTGATTAAATATTAAAACCTGACTCTCATACTATAAAGAAGTTCGTCATTACACTAAAATCTGCTTGATAAACTTTTTGAACTAATAACTACACTACAATCGGCAAGTAAAAATTACTGATTCCATAAAAGTGTGGTGATTCCTCCATCAACAAATTTTGATGGATTCAAAACTGAACTTACCCCTGCCCTCATTGTTGGGGGCGGTGGGGTTGCACCACTTGGAGTTAGTAAATCATTTTAACTTTTACCGTGAGACTGGTAGATCACTTTTACCTCTGGAAGTTCGGGCATAACGGGTTGCCTTGATCACGGAAGCAACAAATATTATTCAGGAGCAACTTACGTAGGGCATGCAATTGGTCAACGAAGCTATGCAGCTCATGACAATGGTTTGGTACCATCCTATGCTTCAGCATATACAAGAAGACTTACGGCAACCGGAAGTGGATCTCGATCAGATTAGCGCTCCCTTGCCCTCCAGCATTTCTGTGCAGCGTCTAGCTATCATGGACACAATTGCGAATCTTCGTCGCGACAAGCATGTCGTCAGAAAATGGTTGAAACCATGGGGCGACACCGCCCTCCAGATCTCCCAGGATGCTCGTACCAACCATTGTGCGCCTCCACCAGATGTTAGAACAGGTTACCGCGGCTCGAGACAGCCTTGCCTCCCTGACACTTGTCAACATTGCACAGCGAGTTGATGTCCAGAGTCAGGAATTGCTCCCTCTGCTCTCCCGCGCTCTGGATACCCTGCGTGCGCAGATCGAGGCCGCACCACCGCAGTGAGTCAGGACAAGTCACAAGATTGTGATGGGGGACTGTTGGAACAGGGTCTCCTACGAGCTACGAAACTGGTCCATTTTGAATACTTTTGATTAGATTTATTCTAGCACAGGAGTTTTGGGGCGGGTCAAAGCCCCGAAAGCATTGTAATGGGTAAAAGGGTAAACTAGGGGTCTGAAAACCACGGTTTGCAGACCATAGGAAAGTCTAGGCTAGATTATTATAAATAGAGGAACATTTTGTATTGTAAGGTAGGAAATAAAGGGCTATTGATGCGAATAGTGGTTTAAGCTATCTGTTTGGGTTTTGGGGAAAGGACTCATGCTGGCTGTGTGCGCGGAGATCCAAGTCCAGCTGTGTGCGCGGGCTGGGAAAGGAATTGTAAGGAAGAATTGATAAATGAATGAATAAGAAAGGTTGATAGATAACTGAATCTGTGAGTACTCTTTGTGTGAATTGTTACTGCACTGTGTTTTTTATGTATTGAAGCTGCGAAGGTCTGTGTAAGTGTGGTTTCTGTATCTAGATCTGTTCTGTTCTATTTATGCAATACTGTGTTACTATCATAAAAGCATATAATTATAGATCTAGTGCACGTGGATGCGAATAGAGACCTAATTGACCCTGCACAGAACAAGATAATCTGGGAATCACAGGGTCTAGCACAGCTCTGCTTGCCTTACCTATCCCTTCTCAGGGTGCGGAAACCTGGTTCCAGCACCCACCCATACTACTTCGGATGAGACTTTGACCTGCGCAAGCAGGTCACTACCGAAAGGGCCAGTAGTATAGGGGTTTGTTGGCAAACCTTGCACTCTGAACCTGGGTCAGGACCCCTCGAGCCAACAGAGTATCCCTACTCCTATGAGACATGAAAATCAGATTTTTTTGTATTTTTCAATATTTCGGAAACAACATGAAAAAGAAAAGCAGAAAAGAATGCTAAAACAGAATCAAAACATCTACTAGACACCTCCCCGGCAACGACGCCAAAAAGTGGTGAGCCCTGGTATTGGACCAAGAGTGATGCAACTCCTAGGTGTTGCGCTACTTTACTTTATCAACCCGGGGTTCATACAAACTTGGAGGTGACAGTGCTATATACACAACAGATGCATCATGTTCATGTCATACTCTTCTACTTTACGAAAGGGTGTTATTTCTTAAACTATGATAAAAACTAAAAAGTAAATTGTTGGAAGGAAATGACGGAAAGGAAACTAACTTAATTTGCAAAAAGGAAATGACGGAAATGAAAATAATTTAATGTGCAAAAAAGAAATGACAGAAAGGAAACTAAATTAAATTGTTGTAAAGAAATGACATGAAGAAAACTAATTTAATTTGCAGAAAAGGAAATCACTGAAAAGAAACAAAACTAAGTAGCTAGGCCAATCGGCTAAACGCACCCTACTTATCCGCTAATCTATTTAGCATGCTATCATGTTTCTAACCATGCAAATATTCATGATAAACTAAACTTGACAAAGTGTGGCTTGTAGTTTGGAGGAAAACAGGCTAAAGAGGCTAATGGAGGGTTTAACACATGAAACAAAGCTTAGAAGTGGAAGGAGGGGGTTTAAACCTTACCAAAAATTTATTATAGCGCAAAATGATTTGGAACAGAATGATTTGAAAAGTGCAATGGCGCAGTTGCGACAGAGGACGATCACAGTCGGCGTTTGGAGCGGTAAAGGTTAACGGGAACAAACTAAAAAGTCTGATTTGCAATGTGTGATGCAGTGGATGAAGTGGCGGTGGGACCGGTGGCGGAGTATGGATCGATATCGCAATCGGCATACATGAGTGGTTAGTGTTAACAAAGAAAAAAAAAAAGGTTGCGAAATGCGGTTGCGAAAAGGTAAAAACTATGAAATGCGAAGGGCCAAAAGTTGTGATTTGCGATTTGTGATGTGGTAAAAGTTGTGAAGTGCAAGCGATGGGCCAAAAGTTGTGATTTTCGATTTGCAATGTGGTAAAAGTTTCAAAGTGCGAAATGCGATAGGATAAAAGTTGCGAAGTGCGAAAAGGCCAAAGGTTGCGATGAGTTAGATGATGTGGCGGTGTGCTACAGTGATGTCGCAATCGGCAGGCAGGAGCGGTAAGTTTTAAAAGGAAAAAAGAAAAAGATGCGAAATGCGATGTGCGAAAAGGCAAAGGTTGCAATATGCGATATTGCAATATCGCAATCGACAGACAGGAGCGGTAAGTCTTAAAGGGAAACATGAAAAAGATGTGAAGTGCGATTTGTGATATGAATGGAATTGCAGTAAGTCCTTTAGAAGAAAAGGGATCTAGTTCCAATGTTTTTTCGAATATTTTCATGAAAAAGGTAAAGGTGAGGTGAAAAGGGAAAATCGCTGAAATGTTGAAGAATGGCAAAGGAAAGGGAAGGGGTTTTGCAATGGCCAAGATGTGATAATCGGGAAATTCCAAGGTAAAAGAGAACATGCAAAACTTTAATGGTTTCTATGAATAAAAAGGGTACGGCAGCTGATAGGAAGAGAAAAGGAGGGAAATAGAGCGTAACAGAGGTGTTTAGGTTGTGAATAGAGAGATGGAAAATGAAACGGGGAAGCACCACAGCGCTGCTCTGGGGCTTTAACAATACATCTTGCGATCAACCCTGCTAGGTTTTGCATGAAAGACATATGAAATGTGTGATAAAAACAATCAAAAGAAAGATTGAACTAGTACTGTAACTCTACCCTAGACTCAAACAGAAAGAAACTTTTGGCTTGTAGGAAGGTCTACCTTGCTCGAACTCTATTGATAGAGATGAAAGGGGAAGACTGTCTCACAGTTTTATAGAGTTTATCAGCTATTCTATAGCGTAGATAAGTGGATTAAATCTATAGCAGCAAACCATAATAGCAATAAAAATATCAGAAATAAAACTAGCTAAATAACATAATGGAAAGAATGACAACAACAGAGAAACTGAGGCACATGGGTTGGGCCCTAACTCACGAGCCTCGCTCCCTGAAACTAGATTAGTAAAACAACATTTCACTACTCATTTCATTACAGAAATACAGTCTTATTACATCCCAAAGGTCTTAAACAGGAAAATCCTAATAACTTGCAGCAAAATTTCTGAATGGAATCGAAGAATGGAACGGAATGGAATGTATCGAATGGACCAAAATCCACCGGAATCGATGACCCTAATTAGCTCTTGATCAACTTTATTTATCCTCAAGGGAAGTTACCAATAGCTTCCTAAAAAAAATAGGTAATGAGTCCACTTGACTCCAAGTGAAGTATGGCTTGAGTGCACTTGGTCTTGAGTTGTTTGGCTACCTCTGGAATTCGAATTGTTGGAGGGGATCTCATGAGGATCCTTTGGCTACCTTTGAGATTTAAAATAGTGATTGAGTCCACTTGACTCCAAGTAAACATAGATTGAGTGTACTTCGTCTTTAGTTTGCTTGGTTGCCTTTGATAGTTAAGGAGGGTGAATCACCCCTTTGAATCTCTCCAAGATTTCTCCATAATTTCGTGACATTGTGCTCATTTATTCTTCAATCTTGATCTTCCATTGGCAAGGAGCAAGTTCCTAAATTATCTCTTTCTCCAAATCTGCCCAATATTCTCACAATATTCTACAAAAATAATCAATATTAGGCACAAATATGCAATTACCTTTAAACCTTTCTAAGAAAATATTAAAGCATAAGAAAACATTATTAAGTGTAGAAGGAGAGATTTAATATATATTTTCATGTGCATAAGAGATGTAGATGAGCCTAAGAAAGATTAGATAGACCTTAGTTTATGTTCAATTTAGAGGCCCATTAATAACAGTGTCAATATTTGTTCTCGTAGCAAAAAAATGTTCCACAGTGGTTGTAGCAATCTCAATTGTTTAGAGAAAAATTTCTCTCAAATCAATATTTTAAATGTATTTTAAAAATAAAAGAAAAAAATTATACAAACTCAACTTAAAATTATAATTTTCCTAATTACGCTGAAAGCGTTCCCTTTATGGGCTTTCCGAATGTCATTTTTCGCTGAGCCAATCAGAGGGCATTCTCATCGTTCTTACCGCCAGTTAAAATTTGACATTTGCCTGCTCACGGTTCGACCTCCCGCTATTTGCCACGGCTGCTGGTTCTTCCACGGCTGCTGGTTCGAACGGACGTCCTCCATGGGGCGCCCCAGCACGGGCCCATCCGGTTGCCTGGTGACCGGCCTTGGCGAAGAGGCAGGAACTGCTGGTGCTGCTTTGTGGGTCTCAGGGAGGTATTTGTGGGTCTCTGGGGTGTATCTGCGAGGCGCAATGGGCGCAGCAGTGGCGCTGGTGGCGTCATGAGGAGGATTTTCCGTCGTCATCTTATTCGGCTGCTCTGGTTGGTGATTGCCACCAGTGTTGGTGTTGTAATATTGGGCAGCCGGTGCTCTCCCCTTTGTTCCCACGCAGTTCCCCATTGTTGCCTTCAATTAACACACAGAGATTTCCTTCAGATCTCTACTCTGCTCCTCTGCAAGAATGGATTCGAGGAGGAGGAAAATACTGGAGATGCAGTCTGCATAGATAGATCCATGAATTTCGAACAAGCTGCAGGTTTGGTTGGGTGGGCATTCGACATATGTAGCTACACACCTTATTTGCGATTTTGTTGATGGGTCCGAGGAGATTCCTATTCATGGTGGGGAAGTGGAACTGTAACCCGGAAAGCCTTCCATGCCCGGAAAACTGTCCGCATTGAGGCGGTTGGGGAGCCGTTTCGGTGTTTTCCGGTAACTGAGATCCCCCCCGCGGCGGTTGCAACGTGGACAGGAACGTGTCCGCGTCGGACCGCTGGTACTCGGTCTGGGGTTGTCGGCTATTTCTTTCAAGTCAACGACTTAGTCTCGTGCTGGATTGCCACGTGTCTGACGGAGAAGAGGAAGCGGCGATGAAAGAGAGATGGAGTCACGGAAATGGCCAAGTAGTGGTGTGGGTCGATACAATATTTTATCTCTGTCGTTTATTTAATAGTTATTATTGTTTTTGCCCGGGGATATGATCTACCGATGTGGAAACTTAACTTATCTTGTGGGTGGGGAAATGCCTATACACTTTACAGACCATGCGAATTTGTATCATTAAAGTTACTTAAATTTGAAATGTAAAGCAGTGCATAGGGAGTAGAAATGGAATTTGATCATTATAAAAAAAACTATAGCAAATTTAATATTGCAAAATTTTAAGCATAATTATGATCTATGATAACTACTTAAATAATAGTTTTAAAATTATAACAAACTTAATAGTGCAGAATTTTAAGCATAATTATGTTTTTATGATGATCAATTAAATAATAGTTTTAGAATTATTTAAACATATAATTTTTTTTTTGTTAAGTTTAGGTAGTTTCTTCTATTTTTTATTAATATGAGATAATATGTGCTTATTTTTATTTCCTTTTATTTATTTGTTTGCTTATTTATTTATTTATTTATTAATCTTTATTTTATTTTATTTCTTTTCATTTATTTATTTTATTCTCATTTTTGTAATTACAAATTTATTTTTTATTTTATTTTATTTATTTATTTATTTTTATCTATTTTAATTATATTTTTATTTTATTTTATTTTATTTTATTTATTTATTTAATTCATTTTTATTCTTATTTTTCTTGTGTTTTTATTGGTTTTGAAATCTTTTCTTACCATAGCATGTAATTATTAAAAATAAAAATAAATATATAAATTCAAATTTTAAATATTATTTTATTACTTTTAACATTTAATTTATTCGATAATAATAAAAACAATTGAATATCCTTTGAATAATGCACAGAGGCTATCTCTCTCTTTTATAAAGTGCTTGAATATTAATATAAATCCTCCCCTTGTAAACTTTATTAAGAGGCAATATCCTCTCATTATATTTGATGTTCGAACTTCTTAGACCATAACCCCAGGCAATAACAAGTATACGCCCTTCCAAAACGCTGCATTCCATTGCTATGTTACCAGAAACGGCATGATAGTGAATTCGGTTGATTTCATCCGTGCAACCCATTTATTCTTCTCCCTTTGTTCTCCTAGGAGGAGTTGGATAAGAATTAACTCAACATCTACCTGTTTTGCCCCCTTACATCATTGGGAGGTTTCCTTTCAGCGTTCCTTTGCCAAAGTATCTGATCCTTAAAATACGTAAAGAATATCAAAATCAGAGTCGAGTAAGGTTGTTTTTGCCGAAAAGGTTTAAGATGAAGAACCTTTGAATGGACGACTTTGAAGTTGCAGGCGTACACAAATGTCGAAGTTTGGTAAAGACTTTTCAAGTCAGGATATGGCCCACATGAGGACCGCTGCCCGGCAACCAATAAACACAGAGCAGCCCATGTTTCATTTAATGATGTAATATTTTCGTTTGCTTTCTACAATGACTTGCATTACTTGACTTGACTTTGACTGCTTGATGATTAGGAGTGCCTAAATTAAAAAATTAAGTTAATATTTGATTTCAAGTCAAGGTGTTGTTTAAAGAGTTGTGGATTTTTAGTTGCTGTGTTTTAAAGAAATTTAACTACAGTAATGTTGAAGGTTTGAATTGGTTTTCATGTAATGATGAAAATTATTTGAGTTTGTCAGGTACTTAAAATTTTGAAACTTAATAAGATAAGTCAAATTTCTAAACATTTTTGTTTAATTTTATTAAAATCTTGTCTACTTTTTATTATTGTCCAAACAAAAATATGACATCCTTAAATTACTATTTTCAAATTAACAATCTAATCAAATTAATATATAAATTTTATATGACATCCTTAAACTACTATTTTCAAATTAACAATCTAATCAAATTAATATATAAATTTTATATTAATAATATAAATAAACCAAATCAATAGTTGATTTAAAGTATTTAATATATTTTAAAGTTTGGCAAAAAAATTTCCAAGCCGCTCACATGACTGCTGCGAGGCCACCCTATAAACACCGACCAGCCCCATGCATGTCAACATATGCTTTTAAATTATATGCAGTCAACATATGCTTTCAAATTATATGCTTTTAAATGCTGCAATATTCAAAGTTAACATATACACAAAACTATTTCCCATCTTTCTTTCTAATGCGGATTATGCACAAAACTACTGCCCATCCTCCTTTCTATTGCAGAGTTTAATGTCGATACTTTTACTTCTGGGGAATTTGTTACGGTAATAAGTTCAGGTAAAATTATTAAATTCGGCAGTTTAATAAAATTATTGTTTATTACACATTCAAAATTACTACCTATCCTCGTTCTCTTTTTCACTTGTAGATCCTTTGAATAACATAGTTAAAAAGTATAAAGCAATGTTGACTTATTACCTCTGTAATAAGCTTACAAAAAAACATTAGACAGTTTGGAAGTTGATTTATTACCTCTGTTTTTTGGGAATCTGTAATAGTAATAAGTTTAGAAAAAACATTAGACAGTTTGATTGGTAGTGTCATAAAATTATTGTATATTGTAGTGTCATAAAATTATTGTATATTGTAGATTTATTTTTATTTTTTTTTTCAAATTTTTTGAATGGGGAGCACTGAAGTAGAGAGTCAATGTTGATTTTGTATTTCTGTGAAGAATTTATTATGTAAAATTATTAAATTGTTTTTGGTAGTTTAATAAAGTAATTGTTTATTGTAAATTGAAAATTATTGCCTATTCTTTTCCCATCTTTGAATAGAGAGATGAACCACAAAGTCAATGTTGATTTTCTATCTCTATCTTCTTATTTGGGAATCTCTTATGATCATATGATTAGGTAAAACTATACTAAGGTAAAATTATTATATTGTTTGATTAGTAATTTAATAAAATGATGTCAACCTAGGTTTGGTTAGATGGTGAAGAGTGTGTTGTTAAGACTCCAGTGATGAAAATGTCACCGGTTCCAATCCCTGGAAGGAAAAAAAAATCCAACCATGGTAAGGGGCTGGGGTTTACTTGACATCTGTTTGTTCAACATGGCCCTCCTGGCCAAATCTTTTTGGCTTGCTCTTTTTGGTAACGACATTTGGCCGTCCCTTTTCTGCATCAAATACCATTTTCATGATGGGCTTCTTCCTTTTTTCCGCAGAGGCTTTCCTTTCTGCCAGCACTCCTCTCTTATTGCTCGAAGTTTCAAGCATATAGCCCACGTGGTTCGGGGCAGACTCTCCTTTTTTTCGGGAATGGTCTTGATATTTTGATTGGGATTGACGAAATAACGGATTTATCTCCAGACTTTTCCATCCCCTAGCAGCTTCGTCATCAGCTTGTCCAGAAAGGCCTCTTCTGCCTTTCATAGTTCATCCTAACTTGGCAATAGGGATGCCCCATATGGAAAGATGCCCTTAGGTTGGGCCTCACTGGCCTTGCGGCAGATCAATGGACGTTGGCAGCGCACTCTCTTCAAGAAGCAGGTTTCTGTCACAGCGCTTCGGGTGACTGCATCCTCTGGGATGGCCCGACTTCAAAAGGCTCCATTGATGTGACCGCTTCATACCATAATCTAGCGGCTGCTCTTCCAGGTGCCTCCTTTCAGCATTTTCACTCCTTATTTTGGAAAAGGAAAATCCCTCTCAAGATCATTCTCTTTGTTTCGTTAGCATGGAAAGACAAGATTCTTACGTGGGACAATCTGCTCAAGAGGGGCCATCAGGGTCCCAACATCTATTCTTTATGCCATAATGATGATGAGTCTGCCTCGCACATCCTTTTATCTTGCTCTTTCTCTTTGGAGGTATGGTTTAACTTTTTTCCCTTGCTACAAGACCCCTCTTGGAGACCACTCAGTGTGGAACAGTGCATTTCCAGGTGGGGTAGTATTGATTAGTGATATCGCTCCTTACCTTTTTTCCTTTTCTGGGAGGTCTGGCTGGCGAGAAACAGACTCATATTTTTAGGGATCCCTCCTCAAAAGCATCGGATCCTCCTCTCTATCATGACTTCGCTCAACTCTCAAGTTATTATTTTGCCTCCAGATCCGGACATTTCTCGCCGGCTTCGCCCTCACCCTATCCAAATTCTAGCAAGGATTTTCGATGGTGTTGAACAGTTTGGACTCTGTGGTTGTGGCTCTTGGATCAAGCTTTCGCAGGAGGAACGTTTCCACATCCGCTGCAATGGGGGGTTGGGTACCAATTCCAGAGCCGAACTCCTCGCCCTCTGGAGTCTTCTTTGGTTTGCTCACAATGCTCATATTTCAAACCTCTCTTTCTATGGGGACTCCAAAGTGGTCATTGATGGAATGAATGGCTTAGTTTCTTTTCGTCCCTTGGGTCTCAATGGCTAGATCAACAAAACAGTTCATCTTTGGCACATCATGGGCAACCCTCCTATTCGGCACATCTTCAGAGATTCCAATTCAAGGGCGGACAGGCTCTCTAAACTCGGTCCGAGATTACCTTTCGGGGTTGTTCACGTTGAGCGTTGGCTAGGGATTTCGGTGGTTAGCTCATTTTTGCTGCCTCTCCCGTAGTCTCGAGTCGACGGTTTTCTTTTTTGTTGTGGTCTTGTGTAGGTTTGGCAAATGCTGATCTTATTTAATGGCTTTCATGTTGTATGTTTATGGCCTCCCAAGGCAGACATATAGCTTTTTGTTTTTCCTACTTTTGGAAAGATGCAGATTAAGTTTGTCACTTTTTTGTTGGCATTCGATTAACCATCAAGCATATTTTTGTAACTCACTTTTATTGTTGATGTACTGTTTCCTTTATTAATACAAGAAAACAACTTTTTTTGTCCTCTGAAAAAAAAGGGTTGGTGTGGCAGAGGCTGACTTTGATGGCTTAGATTTATGATAATAAGGTTAGGTAAAACTATCTTATTTAATGGCTTTCATGTTGTATGTTTATGGCCTCCCAAGCTCCCAAGACAGACATATAGCTTTTTGTTTTTCCTACTGTTGGATAGATGCAGATTAAGTCTGTCACTTTTTTGTTGTCATTCGATTAACCATCAAGCATATTTTTGTAACTCACTTTTATTGCATGTACTGTTTTTTCTCCTCTGAAAAAAAAAAGATTGGTGTGGCAGAGATTAACTCTGATGACTTAGATTTCTGATAATAATTTAATAAAATGATGCTTTATTACTTATTTATTGAATTTATTATTTAAAATTATTAAACAGTTTTATTGGTAATTTGATAATTATTATTTAAAATTATTAAATAGTTTTATTGGTAGTTTGATATTGTAGTTTCATTCAATCTTTATTTAGAATAAAGTCATCTAAAATTATTAGATTCTTTCACCGTAATTTAATAAAATTATTATTTATTACATATTTATTAAATTTAAATATTAAAATAAAATATTGATTAGATTCTCTCATCGTTAGTTTAATAAAATTATTATTTATTACATATTCATTAGAAAAAATTAATATTGATTTTACAATTATATTTTTTATTAAAACAATTAGAATAAAATTACTTAAACTTAATAAGTTAAATCCACTTTTGTGTTCAAATAAATTACTAAATTATTTTAGCCCCTAGGGTGCTGCTGGTTGGCCACCTAAAGTAATATTGAGGCGCGTTGGGAGAATCTGCAGTGCACACATTCAAACTTTGATTTACCAATGTACCTTGTTTGAGGGTGTGGTTGCATTTGGAAGTTATAGTGGGATAATGTGTTTTGTTTGACGGTGTGGTTGTATCTGGGCATTTGGAAGTTATAGTGGGGTAATGTGTCTGGTTTGAGGGTGTGGTTGTATCTGGAAGTTATAGTGGGGCTGTGTGATTGTATTTGGAAATGATATTGATAGTTGTTTAAATAAATATAAAATAAAAATAAAAATTTACTTAATATTTTAATTTTTCAATTAAAATAAAATTAACTTTCTCAAATAAAATAAAAATAAAAATGAGTAATAAACCATTTTAGCTTTTATAGTTAGACTGGTAGGGTTAATTCATTATCGATCACTTTTCAAAGTGACTTTTTAATTCATTATCGATCACTTTTCAAAGTGACTTTTAGTTGAAAATTGAGCGGATGTGCGTTGGCCAAGCTGGTCCGAGGATAGGGGCTCTCTAGCTCTATCCGCAGAACAGACTAATTTTTTTAGTATTATCGGTATGCTGTGCGCAGTTTTTCCACTGTCTGATGACGATCAGACTTGTAACGAACACGAATTTCCATGGAAAGGATTCTGCACGCTCTCTCCGGATGGGCCAAAGTATTAGGCTATTCTACTTAATCATTGTTGTTAAAACGTTGATCAATATTACATTTCTTGGGCAGATTTGCAACGGAACAACAACTAGATGCGGCGGCGGTAACTATACAGCAGGCAGTACGTTTGACAAAAATCTGAACATACTCTTTGATCGTCTTGCTCAAGGGGCCAACAATACTGGGTTCAATATATCTGTGTATGGTAGTGAAGGTCCTGACAGAATATATGGCCTCCTCCAATGCAGAGAAGACATGACAGCCGACCAGTGCTACAGTTGTTGGCAATTTGCAACCACTAACATTCGACAAGATTGTGGGACTGCCGTTAGCGGTAGTATCTGGCCTTTTCAGTGCTTCTTATGCTATGCAAACTATAATTTCATCGGACAAAATAAAATTTTAAAAAATCAAAAAATTTATATAGATTTTTCTTATTTTGATAATTCAAAAAAATCAAAACCATTTCAAATATAAAAACTCTAATCATATAATAAGATGCTTAAGTACATTTTTTATCTTTTCTTTATAAATTATTTGTTATATAATCATATTTTTATATTTTCCTTATATGTAAATTCACGAACTCATCTTATAACTATAAAATTAAATACACTTACATTTAATAAACTGTAAAACACAAATCAACCAACAAAACTTTGAGAGTTGATAAGTCACCAAGGCCTTATACACTGTTAGACACGCCTGAAAACAGAGTAGATGGGTCACCAAGCAGTTATGGCTCTGTACAAATTATATCTCCAAATATGTATATAAGAGAATAGAAGGCAGGTTGTTGTGAGTCAAATATGTATATAAGAGAATAGAAGGCAGGTTGTTGTGAGTCACCAAGCCCTTATGGCCTTATAAATATATTTCCAAAATAAGTACATCATCTTTTCTTTTAAATTATTAATAAGCAGATATGTTTTTAAATTTTAGAAAAATATATTTAAATATAAATATAATTTTTTTAATTTTGAAATTTAAAAAAATTAAAAAAATTATATATTTTTTTAAATTTCTAAAAAATATACTTAAATATAAATAAATAAAAGCAGAATAGAAAATATTGAAAATGAAAATAAAGAAAATATTGAGAAAACCATGAGACGATTTCATTATAATATATTAAAATTTTGATTACATATTCGCTTTTCTTTAGATTCAATTTTTTATATTGTGTTTTCAAAGTTTAACTTTATATACAAGGACGAAAACATATGAATGAGTCACTTTAATTATATAACGAGGAAAACATACTAATCAGTCAGTTTAATTATACTATATTAAAATTTTGACATGGTAAAATGGTTACATATGTGCTGCTCTTGGAAAAAAAATGGTTGAATTCAATTTTTTATTTTGTATTTTCAATGTATAATTTTCTAGTTTCATAATACAGGCCATAACGAGGAAAACAGAACAATCAGTCATGGTCGACAAATGGTATTTACAATGGAAATATTACTAACTGCTACGAATAACTTTCATAATGACAACAAGCTCGGAGAGGGAGGCTTTGGCCCTGTGTACAAGGTAACAATATAGGTTAAGAAAGTTTGTACTAGTTTTCACAATCTTAAATTAGAGTAATCTGCAGATAATATAGATTAGGAAATTTTGTACTTACATGTAAATTACGGAGTTTACTCATTAAATTTCTGATTTCAAACTTCTAGCAATTAAGCTTAATTACAAAATAAAGTTCATGTAAATTAGTCAGATGTAAATTAAAAAGTTCATTTATCAAATTTCAAAACGAATGAAGAATGTATTGCAAAAACAAAAAGCAATTAAGCTTAATTACAAAAAAATTCACAAGACTTTTTCCTGAGGACAAAAGTCACGTGAGCACAAAAGTTGCTGGAACTTAGTAAGATTTCACTATAATCATCATTCTTACACACTGTAACATCTCAAAAATAACCACGTAATTAATAATAAAATATTACGTTACTGTCTTTTAATTGTTTTTATAAAGAATCGGTTAAAAAAAGGGAACGAATTCTTGAATCTGTTGAAGGGTATAAAAACATTAGAGATGGAGTCATCCAGGGGAATGCTAGCCATTATTCTTATTCATCGGAGTATGTTTAACAGTGGTGTGTTTTCTTATTACATAGCTTCCTCTCGCCAAGAACAATGGCAGCGTTTCACTTCCATGTTTCGACAGCAGGCCACTATTAACTATTATCTGAGTTCACTGCACTATGACACGATAGGTTCTAAGGGAGTTAGCGAATGTTCCAAGTCTGCTGCATTTCGAGAAACCTATGGCCGAGACTCTCACTGAAATTTTCGTCCTGCAAGGAGCTGGCGGTTTCAGAGTTGGAGGTTCATTTTCATCTGCCGGACAGTGCATATGCATGTGGAATCGTTGTTTTGGCAGTGTACAACAAAAGTAATTTTGGCTAAATCTCCTTATTATTTAGTCTTTTTCTTGTGAGAAGAAAGATATAAATAGAGAGTTTCAGAGTTGGAGGTTCATTTTCATCTGCCGGACAGTGCATATGCATGTGGAATCGTTGTTTTGGCAGTGTACAACAAAAGTAATTTTGGCTAAATCTCCTTATTATTTAGTCTTTTTCTTGTGAGAAGAAAGATATAAATAGAGATTATATATATCATACAGATTTTCTGTAGAAAAAAAATAGTATTAGAAAATATAAAGAATAGAAATCTTCTTTTATAGCTGGTCGTGGAGGAGATATGTCGCATGAATCATTTTTATAAGCATAGATGCATCCTGCCCTTAAATCCACACCAGGTTGTTTCCTTGGGCTAACATACAGCCATGTTAACAACACAAGGTTGCCCCTCGCTACATAAACTGCTTCAAAATCCACACCAGGTTGTTTCCTTGGGCTAACATACAGCGATGTTAACAACACAAGGTTGCCCCTCGCTACATAAACTGCTTCAAAGATAACCCTCTAGTATAAGATCATCACCAAGGCGAACAAAACTTCCACTAGTTCGGTTGATCTTTTTATGAATAAAGGAGGCCAAAGGTAGCTCATAGAGGGATTTATACACGGTCTGTTCAACTAGTTACATTGAAAGGAGAAAAACCTTGGAGCAGTATCAAGTTTATGCTAGCCACTTCTTCTTGTGTATAAGCTTTTGCTTGCCCACCATTCGCGTTAAAGCCTACTTACATTATTCATAGACCAACCATTAATTTTCAGTAGTTTATGATGGTTTGTTTATCATTGCAAGCCTATTATATGTTGGCAGATCGGTGATTATCTATAAAATTTATATTAAAAATATTACAATTTGTGGTAAATAGTAATTATTTAATAATCCATCGATAAATTACCATGGTAATGGTAAAGATTAATAAATAAATCCATGGATAGTTTCATAAAACCATGGGTAGTTTTTCCATGGTGTTGATAGAAAATAATGGTTTCATAAAACCATGGGTAGTTTTTCCATGGTGTTGATAGAGATTAATTGTTTCAAAAAACCATGGGTAGTTTTTTTCCATGGTGTTGATGGAGATTAATTGTTTCATAAAACCATGGGTGGATTACCATGGAGTTTGCAAATATTAGTTGTTTAATAAATGCATGAATAAAATACCATGATGTTAGTAAAGTTAAGTTATTTAATAAATTCATGGTTAAAGGAACTAATCAGTTTATTCCTTAGATGAATAAACTAAGTGATTATTTTATATTATCTAAACTAAGTGATTATTTTATATTATCATTAGAATGTGATGTTAAATTCCTTTTGGAGGAAGATCTTGCATATACATGCGACATATGCATTAGCTTTTATTGAAAAATAATATACCTTTTTGTATGTAGAAAGATAGGTTGTAGTATTAAAGCTACAATGAATAAGATTTTTAGTATAATCTTGAAATGAGACATGTATTTATATTCTTAGTTGCGTATTTTTACATATGATTACATGCTCACTAGCATTGAGATTTTTCTTGGGAAGACTCATGAAGGAGTTTATGTGCTTCATTGTGTAAGCGCTCCTTTAGGGAGAGTCTTTTGGAATCAGTATGCATGGAAGAAACAATTGTTATGTTAACTTGCATACCATGCACTAAAGGTAATAGCTTAAGGGTTAGCTATTTTTATTAAAAGTATGTAAATCACATGCATAAATATCTTAGCTAGTGTATCAGTTTATTTTAAAGAAAGTTTGGGAAATGTAGCCATTGTCTTGCAGGAATGTGTGCTTATGCGACGTAAGCATTAGTTATTGTGATGACTTATAACCAGTACATACGAGGTATGTGTTATTAAAGAGAGAATGACTAGGTACTTTACTTGCTTGTCATGATTACACATGAGTAGATGGAGAAACTACTATAGTGATTGATTTATACTTTATGAATCTTGACATCATTTTATGATGAAGGCATCATAGCAGGGAATGATGGCGACATGTACAAAGGAATATTATGCTTGTCATGTACAAAGGAAAAATTATGCTTGTCCTGGTAAGTGTGTAAACGACTAATGTTCATGTAGATGAGTGCGAGTTGCAAGAAGGTCCAATGTGCGATGGTCCATTGTAGGTACATCCACACACCAAGATGTGAAGATCCTAAGATATGAAGACCGTAGGGCAAATGGTATCATATTGACCTAATGGCTTAAAGCTAGATATTTGTATATTTCCTTGTAAGATTATATAAACGATGGTTAAGGGATGGTCTCCTTATAAGCCCCATTGAGTGATGGGCTGAACACCCTCACGAGCGTTTAATAATAAAATTAAACGTTTGCTGGTTTTCACCCTATGGGGTTTCCAGGGTATATTGGTGTTCAATGATGTGATTTAATTATTATGTCAAGATGATGATGTTGATTCCTTTTTTGTTATGTTGATTCCTTTCATGTTATGATGATCATAATGGCAATTATGTGATGACTATATGAGTAATGAGATGAATGGATGGTTACATCATATAGTATTAAGTTAATATACTGTAATGGAGGTTGTGAAGGGTTAAGGAGTTTACTATTCTTATTTATAAAATTACACTGTGAACTGTTAAACATTTTATGTAATGATGAGTAACTTTTATAGAAAATTTTTAACTCCTTACATTTCCCTGTGAAGTTAATGGTGTATGTTACAAGTGGTATCAGAGCTAAAGGTTGCAACACTAGCACCTTTGGGAGTTAGCAAAAAAAAATTGAGGGATTCGAGATGAAATTCGCTTATGTGAAGGACGACATCACATCTCTAATCCAGGTTGAACAAAGAGTTTCAAGAGATAAGTATTATCATCTTTCTTTTCTTGAAACAATAGTTATTACATTTATGGAAAATACACTGCTTACAAAGTAAATAACTGTTGAGTTATAGTTTCCTTAAAAAGCATATGTATTTTCCGTGTGCGTAAAAACTTCTATTGTTGTATTGAAGTTTCCTTGAAAGGAGTCGGGAATTTGGTTTCTTGAAAAAGAAACATGTGTGTGCTTGAAAAGTTAACTAATATACAGTTTATTCTTCTTGAGAGAAATATGTATATCTTGAAAATAAATCTTGTATGTAGAATCTTGCAACTAAAAGAGACAAATATAGATTAAAATGTGGTTTTACTTAATATGCAAGATTATGCTAGTTCTTTTGGAAAGTAATAAATAATTTCTAATATGATAATATTTTAGAAAGATATACCATGGTAAAAGACCAAACTACTATGCTAGTTTTTCTGATGAGAACTGTGAGTCTTGCAAAGATTACTAGTACTAATCTTGAAAGGTGTGAGCAGTAGTAAAACATAAATAAGTAAACTTTCTTGCCTTTATATATGTCTTGTTATAAATAAGTAAACTTTCTTGCCATTATATATGTCTTGTTTAAGAAAAGATGGGAAGTTTGTTTTTCTTTAAAATGGACTATGTACTTGTGTGTTAAGTGAAAAGGAATCCAAGTTCTTTTCTTGAAAATAAATACAGGCTAAAGAAAATAACCTCTTGAATATACCACATTGCTAGATGGATTATGTCAACTTCTTGGGTTGGGTATATTAAAGGTTAAGTTAACCTTTTTAGTGTTGCATAGTTTCTATGCATAAAAGAGAAAATTTATGATAAATTATTGGAAGCAAAGCATGAGCAAATTGCATATAGAATCATAAAGGAACAAGGTTCTTTGCATGTAATAGTTGTATTAATATTTCATCAGAAAGAACATAAGTCTATATGTGGAAATGATAAACATGTTTTCTTACCATACTTTAGAAAATATTCTTTGGCAAAGAAGACAAATTACATATACAAAACTAAATTAATGTTTTGGTTTCCTTGCAATATACACATGGCTAATGTGGGTATAATATTTCAAGAATAAGGTATGTATTCTTATGTTTTATTCCATTAGTTTTATGGAAAGGAAAACCATGTTTTGCATGCCTAATATGTTTTGTGTCCTCGAAGAGGAATCATGAGTTTGCCTACTCGATTATGTTAAGTACTCTATTGGGAAATTAAGATTAGAATCTTTATGCATTCTATGCATAGGAACAATAGCCAATGTGTTAGCTTTATTCTATTTTGCATGCTTCAAAGGCAAAAGCTGAAGTGGTGGGTCGTTTGTAAAAGTTCAAGTAAAGCGAATGCACATTGTGTCATTTTCCATTAAAATAATTTCTGAACAGATATATTGATTTGTCTTGTACAAATGTGTGCATGTGTGAAAAATGTCATAATAATGTGGGAGTTATTTGACATGAAGCAATAATTACTTACTCACACTAATGTAGAGATGTTATAAGAAAGCATGTTGTGACATTGTATTCACATCTCATATATGCACATGAATAGGTGTTAAAAGATCACTCAAAGATTGATTATTTATTGATTAAAGGCTTTATCTAATCATGCTATAAAATCTTGTCGATGTTGCTAAAAGAAAACATTATTGTGGAGGAGCAATGTGAATTCCTGATGAGGATGAGGATGAGTATTGCAGTAGGGAGAGAAGTCCTTCAAATGAAATAAAGATAAGTATTTTATGTTATTTTAAGAATTCTATGCATATGCATGTTGATTCCTTTAAAAATGAATTGTTACATACATGGCATTGCATGAGATTAGCTTCCATTTAAGAGAGTTCTTAAACAATACATGCTATTATAATATACTTTTTCCGGATAAGAATATGCATATGAGGTTAATATGTGTATTATGCCTTATTTCTTTAGGAAAGAATGTATAAAAAAAAAACCATGAAAGAAAAATAGCTACCTTTCATTTCAGTTGGAAAAGAAGTAGTTGTTTTTGCATGCAATAAAAATTTCTAAGTTACCATGCACTACTTTAAAAAGATGAATGTGTTTAGTGATGGTGTGTGAAACTAATGCATGAATGCAAAAGATGAAGGAAGTCCTACTCTAAGATGATAAAGTGTTAAAATTAAATCGAATAAAACCTCTTAATGGATCAAGTTATGAAACTTAACTAAATGACTAGTTGACTGACTAGTGTTTGCATGAGTCGTCATGGATGCATTAAAAACTATTGACTAGTTATGAATGAATAACTAATGAAAGTTATATGCACGAATCGATTTTGACTAAAGATATTCGAAAGTTGTGAACAAGTGATTATGATAATTACTTTGTGTGTCAGTCTATTGGAACAGAACATTATGGGAATTGGAAATGTGTGCATAAGATAATATGTGCTTGAGAAATACATATTTACAATTAGCATTGTTTCTTATAGTAAGCATGGGTAGCTTAATAGAAACAGAAAATCTGTGAAAACAAAACATCGCAAATATGGAAATTTGAATTGCAACAGTAAACGTTAAAGTATCATGATTTAATGTACAACACATGTATGTTACTTCCAGGGAGGAAGTTGTGACAGCTTCATTAAAGCTAACTAGTATTAACTAGCTAAAGACAATTTGTTTAATTTTCTTTTATCTGGCAAGAAAAAATTAAATCATCACTGTTGATGAAGAAAATTATTTAATTTGTTGAAATTAATTAATGAAAGAAAATCTTTCTAAGCTGATGGTAAAAATTTTTACAAGAATAGGAAGTGGTTGGGGACAGTTGGAAAGACAGTTACCTACTCCTCTGAGGATAAGCTGGATCCCCGAGGAGGACTAGGCGTTTTGTGAAATTGGTAAAGGGGGAGTATTTTATCGAGCAGGTTGGGACCAGTAGAAAATAGCTTACAGCAACCCTTGTAAAGCCAAAAACATCTGAGTATGACTGGAATTGGAGAATTGGACCGAACTGTCCCAAATTTCTCTTCCAGGATTTTTAAGTTTAAGATGATGTGGCTTGGATTGGCCATCCAGATGTCCGCGAGCGGAAGAATCCTTGTTGACCTGTGACATTGTCCAGATGGAGCTAGAGCGAGAAGTGGAGGACATCGATGCTCCTTGATGGTTGGGAGGACACGGCAGAAAGAATAAATTTCCAGAGATAAATATAAAGACATTTTTAGTGTGGAAAGATTGATTGTCTGGATGTGAAAAATGACTTGATCCCATGGATTAGGAGGAGCATTTTGTTACCATTGTGGTTCTCATAGTAGAACAAGTTAAGTAAAAGTTGTGTTATATTAAAATGAATTATTGAATGTATAAGTTCATTTATTTTATTACTTTGAGGCCCAGTTATCTTAGCGAGATGCTAGGATATGACCATGGTGCATTGATTGAGAGCCATTGGTACGATTGAGAGCTAGGTGCTCTCTGAGTACTTTTTGCAGTACTCTGTGGATGTCTTTAGCAGGAGCTAAGACAGTGTGCACGTGATGCACTGATTAGAAATATTGTTTGATAGTTGCAAATATTTTCATTTTGAAAACTATGTGACTAATGTGATTGAATCATTAGTCATACATTACAGGAGTTGATGGGTGTTCAACCATTCTTAGAAAGCTTGCACAAAAGCCATAATTTATTCCAATAGTAATTGGTTGGTAAGTTCTTATAGATATTTTTCTATACTTTTGTGAATTGAATAAGGGATAAGCTGTTAGAAATGGAAATGAAATTTTCTTTGCACTATACATTCTTATGAATATAGATAATAACATTATTGTTTTAAATAATGACATTTAAGGAAACGAAGGGGAAGGAACCCCTTTGGGTTGTTTATATTATTATATCATGAGTATAAGTTTAATTTCAGTGAGAGAAGCACACCGAGGACGGTGTTCTCTTAAGGGGGGGAGTATGTAACATCCCAAAAATAACCACGTAATTAATAATAAAATATTACGTTACTGTCTTTTAACTGTTTTTATAAATAATCGGTTAAAAAAAGGGAACAAATTCTTGAATCTGTTGAAGGGTATACAAACATTAGAGATGGAGTCATCCGGGGGAATGCTAGCCATTATTCTTATTCATCAGAGTATGTTTAACAGTGGTGTGTTTTCTTATTACATAGCTTCCTCTCGCCAAGAACAATGGCAGCGTTTCACTTCCATGTTTCGACAGCAGGCCACTATTAACTATTATCTGAGTTCACTGAACTATGACACGATAGGTTCTAAGGGAGTTAACGAATGTTCCAAGTCTGCTGCATTCCGAGAAACCTATCGCTGAGACTCTCACTGAAATTTGCGTCCTGCAAGGAGCTGGCGGTTTCAGAGTTGGAGGTTTAATTTTCATCTGCCGGACAGTGCATATGCATGTGGAATCGTTTTTTTGGCAGTGTACAACAATCATGGTTGTGGAGATAAGTAATTTTGGCTAAATCTCCTTATTATTTAATCTTTTTCTTGTGAGAAGAAAGATATAAATAGAGATTATATATATCATATAGTTTTTCTGCAAAAAAAAATAATAATATTAGAAAATAGAAAGAATAGAAATTTTCTTTTATAGCTGGCTATGGAGGAGATATGTCGCATGAATAATGTTTATAATAATAGATGCATCCTGACCTTAAATCCACACCAGGTTGTTTCCTTGGGCTAACATACAGCCATGTTAACAACACAAGGTTTCCCCTCACTACATAAACTGCTTCAAAGATAACCCTCTAGTATAAGATCATCACCAAGGCGAACAGAACTTCCACTAGTTCGGTTGATCCTTTTATGAATAAAGGAGGCCAAAGGTAGCTCATAGAGGGATTTATACACGGTCTATTCAACTAGTTACATTGAAAGGAGAAAAACCTTGGATCATTATCAAGTTTATGCTAGCCACTTCTTCTTGTGTATAAGCTTTTGCTTGCCCACCATTTGCGTTAAAGCCTACTTACATTATTCATAGACCAATCATTAATTTTCAGTAGTTTGTGATGGTTTTTTTATCATTGCAAGCCCAGTATATGTTGGCAGATCGGTGATTATCTATAAAATTTATATTAAAAATATTACAATTTGTGGTAAATAGTAATTATTTAATAATCCATCGATAAATTACCATGGTAATGGTAAAGATTAATAAATAAATCCATGGATAGTTTCATAAAACCATGGGTAGTTTTTCCATGGTGTTGATAGAAAATAATGGTTTCATAAAACCATGGGTAGTTTTTCCATGGTGTTGATAGAGATTAATTGTTTCATAAAACCATGGGTAGTTTTTTTCCATGGTGTTGATGGAGATTAATTGTTTCATAAAACCATGGGTGGATTACCATGGAGTTTGCAAATATTAGTTTTTTAATAAATCCATGAATAAAATACCATGATGTTGGTAAAGTTAAGTTATTTAATAAATTCATGGTTAAAGGAAATAATCAGTTTATTCCTTATATGAATAAACTAAGTGATTATTTTATATTATCTAAACTAAGTGATTATTTTATATTATCATTAGAATGTGATGTTAAATTCCTTTTGCAGGAAGATCTTGCATATACATGCGACATATGCATTAGCTTTTATTGAAAAATAATATACCTTTTTGTATGTAGAAAGATAGGTTGTAGTATTAAAGCTACAATGAATAAGATTGTTAGTATAATCTTGAAATGAGACATGTATTTATATTCTTAGTTGTGTATTTTTACATATGATTACATGCTCACTAGCATTGAGATTTTTCTTGGGAAGACTCATGAAGGAGTTTATGTGCTTCGTTGTGTAAGCGCTCCTTTAGGGAGAGTCTTTTGGAATCAGTATGCATTCGCATGCATGGAAGAAACAATTGTTATGTTAACTTGCATACCATGCACTAAAGGTAATAGCTTAAGGGTTAGCTATTTTTATTAAAAGTATGTAAATCACATTCATAAATATCTTAGCTGGTGTATCAGTTTATTTTAAAGAAAGTTTGGGAAATGTAGCCATTTTCTTGCAGGAATGTGTGCTTATGCGACGTAAGCATTAGTTATTGTGATGACTTATAACCAGTACATACGAGGTATGTGTTATTAAAGAGAGAATGACAAGGTACTTTACTTGCTTGTCATGATTACACATGAGTAGATGGAGAAACTACTATAGTGATTGATTTATACTTTATGAATTCTTGACATCATTTTTATGTTGAAGGCATCATAGCAGGGAATGATGGCGACATCTACAAAGGAATATTATGCTTGTCATGTACAAAGAAATATTATGCTTGTCCTGGTGGCAGGTAAATGACTAATGTTCATGCAGATGAATGCGAGTTGCAGGAAGGTCCAATGTGCGATGGTCCAATGTAGGTACATCCATGCCACCAAGATGTGAATATTTGAAGATATGAAGACCAGAGGGTAAATGGTATCATATTTATTGTAATGGTTTTAACCTAGATATTTGCATATTTCCTTGTAATATATATAAACGATGGTTAAGGGATGGTCTCCCTTATAAGCCATTGAGTGATGGGCTGAACACCCTCACGAGCGTTTAATAATAAAATTAAACGTTTGCTGGTTTTCACCCTACGGGGTTTCCAGGGTATATTGGTGTTCAATGGTGTGAATGATTTTTGTGTCTAGATGATGAGATTGATTCCTTTCTTGTTATGATGTTCATAATGGCAATTATGTGATGACTATATGAGTAATGGGATGAATGGATGGTTACATCATATAGTATTGAGTTAATATACTGTAATGGAATTTGTTAAGGGTTAAGGAGTTTACTATTCTTATTTATAAAAATTACACTGTGAACTGTTAAACATTCTGTGTAATGATGAGTAACTTGTATAAAATTTTTTTAACTCCTTACATTTCCCTGTG
Source organism: Pinus albicaulis (assembly GCA_034641835.2). Lineage (NCBI taxonomy): Eukaryota > Viridiplantae > Streptophyta > Pinopsida > Pinales > Pinaceae > Pinus > Pinus albicaulis. Next base: position 51,527 of record JAXQQM020066746.1, read on the forward strand.
AAGTTAATGGTGTATGTTACAAGTGGTATTAGAGCTAAAGGTTCAAAAATTGGCGCCTTTGGGATTTAGCGAAAAGGAATATAGGGATCCGAGATGAAATGCGCTTATGTGAAGGAAGGCATCGTAATCCGGGTTGAATAAAGAGTTTCAAGAGATAAGTATTATTATCTTTCTTTTCTTGAAACAATAGTTATTGCATTTATGGAAAATACACTGCTTACAAAGTAAATAACTGTTGAGTTAGATTTTTCTTAAAAAGGATATGTATTTTCCGTGTGCATGAAAACTTCTATTGTTGTATTGAATTTCCTTGAAAGGAGTCGGGAATTTGGTTTCTTGAAAAAGAAACATGTGTGTGCTTGAAAAGTTAACTAATATACATTTGATTCTTCTTGAGAGAAATATGTATAAATCTTGTATGTAGAATCTTGCAACTAAAAAAGACAAATATAGAGTAAAATGTGGTTTTACTTAATATGCAAGATTGTGCTAGTTCTTTTGGAAAGTAATAAAGAATTGCTAATATGATAATATTTTAGGAAGATATACCATGGTAAAAGACCAAACAACTATGCTCGTTTTGCTGATAAGAACCCATGTGAGTTCTTGCAAAGATTACTAGTACATATCTTGAAAGGTGTGAGCAGTAGTAAAACATAAATAAGTAAACTTACTTGCCTTTATATATGTCTTATTTAAGAAAAGATGGGAAGCTTGTTTTTCTTTAAAAGGGACTACGTACTTGTGTATTATGTGAAAAGGAATCCAAGTTCTTTTCTTGAAAATAAATATAGGCTAAAGAGAATAATCTCTTGAATATACTACATTGCTAGATGGATTATATCAACTTCTTGATTTAGGTGTATTAAAGGTTAAGTTAACCTTGTTAGTATTGCGTAGTTTTTATGTGTAGAAGAGGCAATCTATGATAAATTATTGGAAGCAAAGCATGAGCAACTTGCATGTAGAATCATGGAGGAACAAGGTTCTTTGCATGCAATAGTTGTATTAAATTTCATTGGAAAGAACATGAGTCCATATGTGGAAATGATAACATGTTTTTTTATCCTACTTTAGAAAAGATTCTTTGGCAAAGAAGATAAATTACATGTACAAAAACTAAAGTAATGTTTTGGTTTCCTTGAAATATATACATGGCTAATATAGGTATAATATTTCGAGAATAAGATATGTATTCTTATGTTTTATTCCATTAGTTTTATGGAAAGAAAACCATGTTTTGCATGCCTATTATGCTATGTGTCCTCGAAGAGGAATCATGAGTTTGCCTACTCGATTATGTTAAATACTCTGTTGGGAAATTAAGATTAGAATATTTATGCATTGTATGCATAGGAACGACAGTCAATGTGTTAGATTTATTATATTTGCATACTCCAAAGGCAAAAGCTGAAGTGGTGGGTCTTTTGTGAAATTTTGAGTAAAGAGAATATACATTGTGTCATTTTCCATTAAAGGAATTTCTAAAGAGATATAGTGATTTGTCTTGAATGAATGTGTGCATGCTTGAAAAAAATGTCATAATAATGTGGGAGTTATTTGACATGAACTGATAATTAGTTACTCACACTAATGTAGAGATGTTAGAAGAAAGCATGTTGTGACATTGCCTTCACATCTCATATATGCCCATGAATAGGTGTTAAAAGATCACTCAAAGATTGATTATTTATTGATTAAGGCTTTATCTAATCATGCTATAAAATCTTGTCGATGTTGCTACAAGAAAACATTGTTGTGGAGGAGCAATGTGATTTCCTGATGATGATGAGTATTGCAGTAGGGAGAGAAGTCCTTCAAATGAAATAAAGATAAGTATTTTATGTTATTTTATTTTAAGAAGTCTATGCATATGCATGTTGATTCCTTTAAAAATGAATTGTTACATACATGGCATTGCATGAGCTTCCATTTAAGAGAATTCTTAAAATGTACATGCTATTATAATATACTTTTTCTGCATAAGAATATGCATATGAGATTAGTATGTGTATTATGCTTTATTTCTTTAGGAAAGAAAGTATAAAAGCATGAAAGAAAAATAGTTACTTTTCATTTGAGCTTGAAAAGAAGCAATTGTTTTTGCATACAATAAAATTTCTAAGTTACCATGCACTACTTTAAAAGGGATGAATGTGTATAGTGATGGTGTGTGAAACTAATGCATGAATGTAAAAGATGAGGAAAGTCCTACTGTAAGATGATAGAGTGATAAAATTAAATCAAATAAAACCTCTTAATAGGTCAAGTTGTGAAACTTAACTAAATGACTAGTTGACTCACTAGTGTTTGCATGAGTCGTTATGGATGCATTAAAACTTTTGACTAGTTATGAATGAATAACTAATGAAGGTTATATGCATGAGTCGATTTTGACTAAAGCTATTTGAAAGTTGTGAACAAGTGATTATGATAATTACTTCATATGTCAGTCTGTTGGAACAGAACATTATGAGAATTGGAAATGTTTGCATAAGATAATATGTGCTTGAGAAATAAATATTTACGATTTACATTGTTTCTTATAGTAAGCATGGGTAGCTTAATAGAAACATCTGTGAAAATAAAATATCGCAAACATTTCAATGTGAATTGCAACAGTAAACGTTAAAGTATCATGTTTTAATGTACAACACATGTATGTTACTTCCAGGGGGGAAGTTGTGATAGCTTCATGAAAGCTAACTAGTATTAACTAGCTAAAGACAATTTGTTTAATTTTCTTTTATCTGGCAAGAAAAATCTAAATCATCACTGTTGATCAAGAAAATTATTTAATTTGTTGAAAAATAATCAATGAAAGGAAATCTTTCTAAGTTGATGGTAAAGATGTTTCCAAGAATAGGAAGTGGTTGGGGACAGTTGGAAAAACAGTTACGTACTCCTCTGAGGATAAGCTGGATCCCCAGGGAGGAGTAGGCGTTCTGTGAAATTGGTAAAGGGGGAGTATTTTCTCGAGCTGGTTGGGACCAGTTGAAAATAGCTTCCAGCAACCCTTGTAAAACCAAAAACATCTGAGTATGACTGGAATTGGAGAATTGGACCGGACTGTCCCGAATTTCTCTTCCAGAATTTTCTGAGTGTGACTGGATTGGCCATCCCGATGTCACAGCAGAAGAATCCACTGTTGACCCGTGACATTGTCCAGATTCTGGAGCTAGGGGGCAAGTGGAGGACGTAATTGCCTCACTTGATGGTTGGGAGGACCACAGCTTGAAATAATAAATTTCCAGATAAATATAAAGACATTTTAGTGTGGAAAGATTGATTGTCTGGATGTGAAAAATGACTTGATCCTATGGATTAGGAGGAGCATTTTGTTACCATTGTGGTTCTCATAGTAGAACAAGTTAAGTAAAAGTTGTGTTATATTAAAATGAATTATTGAATGTATAAGTTCATTTATTTTATTACTAATTTGTTTGAATGTCTTAGCAGAGGCTAGGATATGCCCATGGTGCATTGACTGACCATTGGTACGATTAGAGAGCTAGGTGCTCTCTGAGTACTTTGAAGTACTGTGTGGATGTCTTTAGCAGGAGCTAAGATAGTGTGCACGTGATGCATTGATTAGAAATACTGCTTGATAGTTGCAAATATTTTCATTTTGAAAACTATGTGACTAATGTGATTGAATCATTAGTCATACATTACAGGTGTTGATGGGTGTTCAACCATTCTTAGAAAGCTTGCACAAAAGACATAATTTATTCCAATAGTAATTGGTTGGTAAGTTCTTATAGATATTTTTCTATACTTTTATGAATTGAATAAGGGATAAGTTGTTAGAAATGGAAATGAAATTTTATTTGCACTATACATGCTTATGAATATAGATAATAACATTATTGTTTTAAATAATGACATTTAAGGAAACAAAGGGGAAGGAACCCCTTTGGGTTGTTTATATTATTATATCATGAGTATAAGTTTAATTTCAGTGAGAGAAGCACACCGAGGACGGTGTTCTCTTAAGGGGGGGAGTATGTAACATCCCAAAAATAACCATGTAATTACTAATAAAATATTACGTTACTGTCTTTTAACTGTTTTTATAAAGAATCGGTTAAAAAAAGGGAACGAATTCTTGAATCTGTTGAAGGGTATAAAAACATTAGAGATGGAGTCATCCGGGCGAATGCTAGCCATTATTCTTATTCATCAGAGTATGTTTAACAGTGGTGTGTTTTCTTATTACATAGCTTCCTCTCGCCAAGAACAATGGCAGCGTTTCACTTCCATGTTTCGACAACAGGCCACTATTAACTATTATCTGAGTTCACTACACTATGACACGATAGGTTCTAAGGGAGTTAACGAATGTTCCAAGTCTGCTGCATTCCAAGAAACCTATCGCTGAGACTCTCACTGAAATTTGCATCCTGCAAGGAGCTCGCGGTTTCAGAGTTGGAGGTTTCATTTTCATCTGCCGGACAATGCATATCCATGTGGAATCGTTGTTTTGGCAGTGTACAACAATCATGGTTGTGGAAATAAGTAATTTTGGCTAAATATCCTTATTATTTAATCTTTTTCTTGTGAGAAGAAAGATATAAATAGAGATTATATATATCATACAGATTTTCTGCAAAAAAAAAATAGTATTAGAAAATAGAAAGAATAGAAATCTTCTTTTATAGCTGGTCGTTGAGGAGATATTTCGCATGAATCATTTTTTTAAGCATAGATGCATCCTGACCTTAAATCCACACCAGGTTGTTTCCTTGGGCTAACATACAGCCATGTTAACAACACAAGGTTGCCCCTCGCTACATAAACTGCTTCAAAGATAACCCTCTAGTATAAGATCATCACCAAGGCGAACAGAACTTCCACTAGTTCGGTTGATCTTTTTATGAATAAAGGATGCCAAAGGTAGCTCATAGAGGGATTTATACACGGTCTGTTCAACTAGTTACATTGAAAGGAGAAAAACCTTGGATCAGTATCAAGTTTATGCTAGCCACTTCTTCTTGTGTATAAGCTTTTGCTTGCCCACCATTTGCGTTAAAGCCTACTTACATTATTCATAGACCAATCATTAATTTTCAGTAGTTTGTGATGGTTTTTTTTATCATTGTAAGCCCAGTATATGTTGGCAGATCGGTGATTATCTATAAAATTTATATTAAAAATATTACAATTTGTGGTAAATAGTAATTATTTAATAATCCATCAATAAATTACCATGGTAATGGTAAAGATTAATAAATAAATCCATGGATAGTTTCATAAAACCATGGGTAGTTTTTCCATGGTGTTGATAGAAAATAATGGTTTCATAAAACCATGGGTAGTTTTTCCATGGTGTTGATAGAAAATAACATCATTCATGAGCGTAGTAGTTTGTTGTATTTACAAGATAGAATTACCATAAAATCATAGGTAGTTTTTTTCCATGGTGTTGATGAGGATTAGTTGTTTCATAAAACCATGGGTGGATTACCTTGGAGTTTGGTAAATATTAGTTTTCTAATGAATCCATGAATAAAATACCACGATGTTGGTAAAAGATAAGTTATTTAATAAATTCATAATAAAATAAAATAATCAATTTATTCCTTGGGGATGAATAAACTAAGATTATTTTATATTATCTAAACTAAGTGATTATTTTATATTCTTATGAATGTGATGTTAAATTCCTTTTGGAGGAAGATCTTGCATATACATGCAACATATGTATTAGATTTTATTGAACAATAATATATATATTTGTATGAAGAAAGATAGCTTGTAGTACTAAAATTACATTGAATATGATTGTTAGTTTAATCTTGAAAACAAGACATGTATCTATATTCTTAATTGTGTATTTTTACATATGTTTACATGCTCACTAGCATTGAAATTTTATTTGGGAAGACTCGTGAAGGAGGTTATGTGCTCCTTTAGGGAGAGTCTTTTGGGATCAGTATGCATTCGCTTGCATGAAAGAGACAAATGTTATGTTAACTTGCATTCCATGCACTAAAGTTAATAGCTTAAGGGTTAGCTATTTTTATTAAATGTATGTAAGTCACATGCATAAATATCTTAGCTTATGTATCAGTTTATTTTAAAGAAAATATTGGGAGATGTAGCCATTGCCTTGTAGGAATGTGTGCTTATGCGACGTAAGCATTAGTTATTGTGCTGACCTATAACCAGCGCATATGAGGTATGTGTTATTAAAGAGAGAATGACAAGGTACTTTACTTGCTTGTCATGATTATACATGAGTAGATGGAGAAACTACTATAGTGATTGATTAATACTTTATGAGTCTTGACATCATTTTATGTTGAAGGCATCATAGCAGGGAATGATGTTGACATGTACAAAGGAATATTATGCTTGTCATGTACAAAGGAAAAATTATGCTTGCCCTAGTGGCAAGTAAATGATTAATGTTCATGCAGATGAGTGCGAGTTGCAGGAAGGTTCAATGTACGATGGTCCATTGTAGGTACATCCATGTCACTAAGATGTGAAGATGTGAAGATATGAAGACCAGAGGGTAAATGGTATCATATTTATTGAATGGTTGAAAGCTAAATATTGTATATTTCCTTGTAATATTATATAAACGATGGTTAAGGGATGGTCTCTCTTATAAGCCATTGAGTGATGGGCTGAACACCCTCACGAGCATTTAATAATAAAATTAAACGTTTTTTGGTTTTCACCCTACGGGGTTTCCAGGGTATATTGGTGTTCAATGGTGTGATTGATTATTATGTCCAAATGATGAGGTTGATTCCTTTCTTGTTATGATGTTCATAAAGGCAATTATGTGAAGTTAATGTATGTTACAAGTGGTATTAGAGCTAAAGGTTGCAACACTGGCGCATTTGGGATTTACCGAAAAGAAATTGAGGGATCTGAGATGAAATGCACATATGTGAAGCAAGGCACCGCATCTCTAATCCAGGTTGAACAAAGAGTTTCAAGAGATAAGTATTATCATCTTTCTTTTCTTGAAAAGACTAGTTATTGCATTTATGGAAAATACACTGCTTACAAAGTAAATAACTGTTGAGTTAGAGTTTATTTAAATGTATATGTATTTTCCATGTGCGTAAAACTTCTATTGTTGTATTGAAGTTACCTTGAAAGGAGATGGGATTTTGGTTTCTTGAAAAAGAAACATGTGTGTGCTTGAAAAGTTAACTAATATACATTTGATTCTTCTTAAAAGAAATATGTATATCTTGAAAATAAATCTTGTAATAAATCTTGTATGTAGAATCTTGCAACTAAAAGAGACAAATATAGAGTAAAATGTGGTTTTACTTAATATGCAAGATTGTGCTAGTTCTTTTGGAAAGTAATAAAGAATTGCTAATATGGTAATCTTTTAGAAAGATATACCATGGTAAAATACCAAACCACTATGCTCGTTTTGCTGATAAGAACCCATGTGAGTTCTTGCAAAGATTACTAGTACGTATCTTGAAAGGTGTGAGCAGTAGTAAAACATAAATAAGTAAACTTACTTGCCTTTATATATGTCTTATTTAAGAAAAGATGGGAAGCTTGTTTTTCTTTAAAAGGGACTACGTACTTGTGTATTAAGTGAAAAGGAATCCAAGTTCTTTTCTTGAAAATAAATATAGGCTAAAGAGAATAATCTCTTGAATATACTACATTGCTAGATGGATTATATCAACTTCTTGATTTAGGTGTATTAAAGGTTAAGTTAACCTTGTTAGTATTGCGTAGTTTTTATGTGTAGAAGAGGCAATCTATGATAAATTATTGGAAGCAAAACATGAGCAACTTGCATGTAGAATCATAGAGGAACAAGGTTCTTTGCATGCAATAGTTGTATTAGATTTCATTGGAAAGAACATGAGTCCATATGTGGAAATGATAACATGTTTTGTTATCCTACTTTAGAAAAGATTCTTTGGCAAAGAAGATAAATTACATGTACAAAAACTAAAGTAATGTTTTGGTTTCCTTGAAATATATACATGGCTAATATAGGTATAATATTTCGAGAATAAGATATGTATTCTTATGTTTTATTCCATTAGTTTTATGGAAAGAAAACCATGTTTTGCATGCCTATTATGTTATGTGTCCTCGAAGAGGAATCATGAGTTTGCCTACTCGATTATGTTAAATACTCTGTTGGGAAATTAAGATTAGAATATTTATGCATTGTATGCATAGGAACGACAGTCAATGTGTTAGCTTTATTATATTTGCATACTCCAAAGGAAAAAGCTGAAGTGGTGGGTCTTTTGTGAAATTTTGAGTAAAGCGAATGTACATTGTGTCATTTTCCATTAAAGGAATTTCTAAAGAGATATAGTGATTTGTCTTGAACGAATGTGTGCATGCCTGAAAAAAATGTCATAATAATGTGGGAGTTATTTGACATGAACTGATAATTAGTTACTCACACTAATGTAGAGATGTTAGAAGAAATCATGTTGTGACATTGCATTCACATCTCATATATGCCCATGAATAGGTGTTAAAAGATCACTCAAAGATTGATTATTTATTGATTAAGGCTTTATCTAATCATGCTATAAAATCTTGTCGATGTTGCTACAAGAAAACATTGTTGTGGAGGAGCAATGTGATTTCCTGATGATGATGAGTATTGCAGTAGGGAGAGAAGTCCTTCAAATGAAATAAAGATAAGTATTTTATGTTATTTTATTTTAAGAAGTCTATGCATATGCATGTTGATTCCTTTAAAAATGAATTGTTACATACATGGCATTGCATGAGCTTCCATTTAAGAGAATTCTTAAAATGTACATGCTATTATAATATACTTTTTCTGCATAATAATATGCATATGAGATTAGTATGTGTATTATGCTTTATTTCTTTAGGAAAGAAAGTATAAAAGCATGAAAGAAAAATAGTTACTTTTCATTTGAGCTTGAAAAGAAGCAATTGTTTTTGCATACAATAAAATTTCTAAGTTACCATGCACTACTTTAAAAGGGATGAATGTGTATAGTGATGGTGTGTGAAACTAATGCATGAATGTAAAAGATGAGGAAAGTCCTACTGTAAGATGATAGAGTGATAAAATTAAATCGAATAAAACCTCTTAATAGGTCAAGTTGTGAAACTTAACTAAATGACTAGTTGACTCACTAGTGTTTGCATGAGTCGTTATGGATGCATTAAAACTTTTGACTAGTTATGAATGAATAACTAATGAAGGTTATATGCATGAGTCGATTTTGACTAAAGCTATTTGAAAGTTGTGAACAAGTGATTATGATAATTACTTCATATGTCAGTCTGTTGGAACAGAACATTATGAGAATTGGAAATGTTTGCATAAGATAATATGTGCTTGAGAAATAAATATTTACGATTTACATTGTTTCTTATAGTAAGCATGGGTAGCTTAATAGAAACATCTGTGAAAATAAAATATCACAAACATTTCAATGTGAATTGCAACAGTAAACATTAAAGTATCATGTTTTAATGTACAACACATGTATGTTACTTCCAGGGGGGAAGTTGTGATAGCTTCATTAAAGCTAACTAGTATTAACTAGCTAAAGACAATTTGTTTAATTTTCTTTTATCTGGCAAGAAAAATCTAAATCATCACTGTTGATCAAGAAAATTATTTAATTTGTTGAAAATTAATCAATGAAAGGAAATCTTTCTAAGCTGATGGTAAAGATGTTTCCAAGAATAGGAAGTGGTTGGGGACAGTTGGAAAGGCAGTTACCTACTCCTCTGAGGATAAGCTGGATCCCCGGGGAGGAGTAGGCGTTCTGTGAAATTGGTAAAGGGGGAGTATTTTCTCGAGCTGGTTTGGACCAGTTGAAAATAGCTTCCAGCAACCCTTGTAAAGCCAAAAACATCTGAGTATGACTGGAATTGGAGAATTGGACCGGACTGTCCCGAATTTCTCTTCCAGAATTTTCTGAGTGTGACTGGATTGGCCATCCCAATGTCACAGCAGAAGAATCCACTGTTGACCCGTGACATTGTCCAGATTCTGGAGCTAGGGGGCAAGTGGAGGACGTAATTGCCTCACTTGATGGTTGGGAGGACCACAACTTGAAAGAATAAATTTCCAGATAAATATAAAGACATTTTAGTGTGGAAAGATTGATTGTCTGGATGTGAAAAATGACTTGATACTATGGATTAGGAGGAGCATTTTGTTACCATTGTGGTTCTCATAGTAGAACAAGTTAAGTAAAAGTTGTGTTATATTAAAATGAATTATTGAATGTATAAGTTCATTTATTTTATTACTAATTTGTTTGAATGTCTTAGCAGATGCTAGGATATGACCATGGTGCATTGATTGACCATTGGTACGATTGAGAGCTAGGTGCTCTCTGAGTACTTTTTGCAGTACTCTGTGGATGTCTTTAGCAGGAGCTAAGACAGTGTGCACGTGATGCACTGATTAGAAATATTGTTTGATAGTTGCAAATATTTTCATTTTGAAAACTATGTGACTAATGTGATTGAATCATTAGTCATACATTACAGGTGTTGATGGGTGTTCAACCATTCTTAGAAAGCTTGCACAAAAGCCATAATTTATTCCAATAGTAATTGGTTGGTAAGTTCTTATAGATATTTTTCTATACTTTTGTGAATTGAATAAGGGATAAGCTGTTAGAAATGGAAATGAAATTTTCTTTGCACTATACATTCTTATGAATATAGATAATAACATTGTTGTTTTAAATAATGACATTTAAGGAAACGAAGGGGAAGGAACCCCTTTGGGTTGTTTATATTATTATATCATGAGTATAAGTTTAATTTCAGTGAGATAAGCACACCGAGGACGGTGTTCTCTTAAGGGGGGGAGTATGTAACATCCCAAAAATAACCATGTAATTAATAATAAAATATTACGTTACTGTCTTTTAACTGTTTTTATAAAGAATCGGTTAAAAAAAGGGAACGAATTCTTGAATCTGTTGAAGGGTATAAAAACATTAGAGATGGAGTCATCCGAGGGAATGCTAGCCATTATTCTTATTCATCAGAGTATGTTTAACAGTGGTGTGTTTTCTTATTACATAGCTTCCTCTCGCCAAGAACAATGGCAACGTTTCACTTCCATGTTTCGACAGCAGGCCACTATTAACTATTATCTGAGTTCACTGCACTATGACACGATAGGTTTTAAGGGAGTTAACGAATGTTCCAAGTCTGCTGCATTCCGAGAAACCTATCGCTGAGACTCTCACTGAAATTTGCATCCTGCAAGGAGCTGGCGGTTTCAGAGTTGGAGGTTTCATTTTCATCTGCCGGACAGTGCATATGCATGTGGAATCGTTGTTTTGGCAGAGTACAACAATCATGGTTGTGGAGATAAGTAATTTTGGCTAAATCTCCTTATTATTTAATCTTTTTCTTTAGAGAAGAAAGATATAAATAGAGATTATATATATCATACAGATTTTCTGCAAAAAAAAAATAGTATTAGAAAATAGAAAGAATAGAAATCTTATTTTATAGCTGGTCGTGGAGGAGATATGTCGCATGAATCATTTTTATAAGCATAGATGCATCCTGACCTTAAATCCACACCAGGTTGTTTCCTTGGGCTAACATACAGCCATGTTAACAACACAAGGTTGCCCCTCGCTACATAAACTGCTTCAAAGATAACCCTCTAGTATAAGATCATCACCAAGGCGAACAGAACTTCCACTAGTTCGGTTGATCTTTTTATGAATAAAGGAGGCCAAAGGTAGCTCATAGAGGGATTTATACACGGTCTGTTCAACTAGTTACATTGAAAGGAGAAAAACCTTGGATCGGTATCAAGTTTATGCTAGCCACTTCTTCTTGTGTATAAGCTTTTGCTTGCCCACCATTTGCGTTAAAGCCTACTTACATTATTCATAGACCAACCATTAATTTTCAGTAGTTTGTGATGGTTTGTTTATCATTGCAAGCCCAGTATATGTTGGCAGATCGGTGATTATCTATAAAATTTATATTAAAAATATTACAATTTGTGGTAAATAGTAATTATTTAATAATCCATCGATAAATTACCATGGTAATGGTAAAGATTAATAAATAAATCCATGGATAGTTTCATAAAACCATGGGTAGTTTTTCCATGGTGTTGATAGAAAATAATAGTTTCATAAAACCATGGGTAGTTTTTCCATGGTGTTGATAGAAAATAATGGTTTCATAAAACCATGGGTAGTTTTTCCATGGTGTTGATAGAGATTAATTGTTTCATAAAACCATGGGTAGTTTTTTTCCATGGTGTTGATGGAGATTAATTGTTTCATAAAACCATGGGTGGATTACCATGGAGTTTGCAAATATTAGTTTTTTAATAAATCCATGAATAAAATACCATGATGTTGGTAAAGTTAGGTTATTTAATAAATTCATGGTTAAAGGAAATAATCAGTTTATTCCTTAGATGAATAAACTAAGTGATTATTTTATATTATCTAAACTAAGTGATTATTTTATATTATCATTAGAATGTGATGTTAAATTCCTTTTGGAGGAAGATCTTGCATATACATGCGACATATGCATTAGCTTTTATTGAAAAATAATATACCTTTTTGTATGTAGAAAGATAGGTTGTAGTATTAAAGCTACAATGAATAATATTGTTAGTATAATCTTGAAATGAGACATGTATTTATATTCTTAGTTGTGTATTTTTACATATGATTACATGCTCACTAGCATTGAGATTTTTCTTGGGAAGACTCATGAAGGAGTTTATGTGCTTCGTTGTGTAAGCGCTCCTTTAGGGAGAGTCTTTTGGAATCAGTATGCATTCGCATGCATGGAAGAAACAATTGTTATGTTAACTTGCATACCATGCACTAAAGGTAATAGCTTAAGGGTTAGCTATTTTTATTAAAAGTATGTAAATCACATTCATAAATATCTTAGCTGGTGTATCAGTTTATTTTAAAGAAAGTTTGGGAAATGTAGCCATTTTCTTGCAGGAATGTGTGCTTATGCGACGTAAGCATTAGTTATTGTGATGACTTATAACCAGTACATACGAGGTATGTGTTATTAAAGAGAGAATGACAAGGTACTTTACTTGCTTGTCATGATTACACATGAGTAGATGGAGAAACTACTATAGTGATTGATTTATACTTTATGAATTTTGACATCATTTTATGTTGAAGGCATCATAGCAGGGAATGATGGCGACATGTACAAAGGAATATTATGCTTATCATGTACAAAGAAAAAATTATGCTTGTCCTGGTGGCAGGTAAATGACTAATGTTCATGTAGATGAGTGCGAGTTGCAAGAAGGTCCAATGTGCGATGGTCCATTGTAGGTACATCCATGCCACCAAGATGTGAAGATTTGAAGATATGAAGACCAGAGGGTAAATGGTATCATATTGACTGAATGGCTTAAAGCTAGATATTTGTATATTTCCTTGTAAGATTATATAAACGATGGTTAAGGGATGGTCTCCTTTATAAGCCATTGAGTGATGGGCTGAACACCCTCACGAGCGTTTAATAATAAAATTAAACGTTTGCTGGTTTTCACCCTACGGTGTTTCCAGGGTATATTGGCGTTCAATGATGTGATTGATTATTGTGTCCAGATGATGAGGTTGATTCCTTTCTTGTTATGATATTCATAATGGCAATTATGTGATGACTATAGGAGTAATGGGATGAATGGATGGTTACATCATATAGTATTAAGTTAATATACTGTAATGGAGATTATAAGGGTTAAGGAGTTTACTATTCTTATTTTTAAAATTACACTCTGAATTGTTAAACATTCAATGTAATGATGAGTAACTTGTATAAATTTTTTTAACTCCTTACATTTCCCTATGAAGTTAATGGTGTATGTTACATTCTTACACACTGTTTGCTCTATGTTGGTTTGATGGGCAAAGGATTGATAGTATTGCAATTGTAATTTATAGCAATAGGATTTACTTTGTCTGATCTAAGCTTTTTCACTTTAAGATCTATTTTTTTGTTGTTGGAAATTGTAATTACTCCTATATGAATATCTAAAAAGATTTAAGTAGAATGATGTAGTCCATATTTAGAATTTGAAATAACTGAGTGTGAGTCACTTTGAGTTCAATTTATATTTAGAGAAGTTTAAATTTAGAGTTGTGTGGATGTAAAGTTATTTTGGCCTAGTCACTAAATCAAAAAATTTAAATAAACTTCATCGAATTCATTGTAATTATCAAATTTGGTTAATCAATTGAAGAGCAACCACTCATATTATTTTTGTCTGTTATTTTGTGTTTCCTCTTCTCTTTCTTTCCAACATTTGCAAATAACTTCTCATTATTGAATTCTTTACAATCAGCATTATTATATGATTATTGATATTGTATTTTACATCTGCAGTGGATATATGCCTCCAGAGTATGCTATGCAGGGGCAATTATCTGTGAAAACTGATGTCTATAGCTTTGGCGTTCTTCTCCTGGAACTTATAGCTGGAAGAAAGAATACGGACTACAATTTGTCACTTGAAATGCAGATTCTTTTAGGATGGGTGAGATATAGTTTCCTTTCTATCCTCAGTTGAGTTGAGGAATATCCTGTCCATTACATTAAAATTTATTATGTCAGTGGGGAATTGAATCTTCACTGGGGAAATTGAATCTGAGTGAAGGATAGCAATTCTTTTCTGATTATTTTAGATAACCCTAATTGATTTCTATTTTTTTATTTTACTTAATTTAATTGATTCCACAATATTATAGAAATCTAATTAATTATAATGAAATCAACTAAGAGAATTTCAGAAATTTGATAGTAACACAGTTCAACAGTTGAATTCATTTCTATTTGTCAGATTTCTTTAATTTCTGATCAGATTTCTGAATTTGCAATATAATCCATCTATTCACAATTAGGCAACTCAAACATAATCAGATTTCTAAAATATTTCGAAAATTTCATGAATTTGAAACAGAACCCCTAAAATTTCACTACAAGATTGCGTATCTGTACGCCATATATGCATCTTCTCAGAATGATGAAGCTGTTGTGATTATGCAGGTATGGAACTCATATGATGGAGGAAATATTATGCGGATAATTGATCCAGCTATAATTGACACATCCAACGAGAAATTCAGATTGGTCTTTTGTGTACACAGGCCGAACCCCAACTTCGTCCACTGATGGATACAGTCAGTTTGATGCTTTCACCTGATTCCGTGACTTACTTTCCGGATCCGACAAAGCCTGCTTTTGTGAGTTCTTATGTTTCCCAAACCACCAATTCCACCAGTTCTGGGTTGCCACGGGCTTCTGCAACAGCAACCTCTCCTGTGTCATCCTCTCACACTCTTGCATCTCCTGTATCTAACAACACTGCTTCCATTAGTGACTTGGTACCTAGGTAATGTATCTAACAACACTGTTTCCATTAGTTACTGGGTACCTACATAATGTTAAATCTGTTGTATAAATAAATAAGAGAAAGATAAGTTGGGAGGATGTGGTTCAATGGTGGTTAGGTGGGGAGGTTGGATCTGTTTTTGTGGTTCAATTCTTAGCATAGAGATTTAGTCTCACAAGTCTTGAGATCAAATCTTAAATAAAACTATATATACATAACAGCAGCTCAGCTCAGACACCATACACCATTTATTTATTTAAAAAACAAGAAAAAAATTTGGTAACCAAGTAATACTAAATCTGCAGTATAAAGAAGAAGGGAAAGTTTTCAGTGAATGTTTTAATATCTATGAGAACAATGAAACAAAGAGTGTAACCTATCTGAATGTAAGGTGCCAAGATGATTGGTGCATAATTCTGTTTGTAAAATATAATGACATTAGAGTGTTTTTTTAATATATTTATTCATATATAACAATGATGAATTGAAGTTTTATGTTTAATATTTTTTTTTCTTGGTCATTAGTATTAGTATAATATTAGTATAAGGTTAAATAAATAATCTTTTTTCTTAGATTTTGAAATATTGATCTGGTTTCTGTTTGTTAAATTCAAAAATATTTTTAGAATTTAGAATTTATAGAATCTATAAATAGTAATTAGAATATTACATAATTAAGCTCAAATTTTGTTAAGTTATATTTAATATTATTAAGGGTAAATTGTATATAAAAAAATTAATGTTTATTTTAAATCTCATTTGAAGGGAAAAATTTATAAATTTGTTCATTCTAAAGAGTTGTTGGAATAGTTTAACTATCAATTTCAGTTTGGAACTTTGTATTGGTTTTAATGTTGAATGTAATCATTTTGTTTTATTGAAAAAATAGTTTTGATTAGACAAATTAAGATATATAATATCTTTGTAGTGTTTCAACTTGCATTCATTCATTAGTGATTTCATTATGGTTATGGATCATATCTTTAATTTCATAAAGAAAAGATAAAACTTTCATAAAAATATATAATTTTGTAGATCAAGAATATCTTTAATTTTATAAAGAAAAGATGGAATTTTGTAGTGTGAAAAACAAGAACTATAAGTGAGATTTTAGTTGAGTAATTTTTAGAAAAATGTTTAGCTAAACATTTTATCCATTATTATATCAAAATTGAGAATGCAATGTTCTTGTTAGATGGTGCAAGTATAAAGTAAAAAGATTGTTGTTAAACTAATGCAATTGAAAACATAAATTAGTGAATGATATAAAAAAAAATGAAATCCAAACATGAACAAACAAAGAAAAAGAAATGAATTTATTTATTGGATCTACGACCCTAAGAACTTGTTTCCTTTAATGTCATGACATTACAGAGTAATTGTCTAAACGTTGTATCCATATACAAGTAATATTTCCTTGATATTCATCATCTAAAAAATATTACTATTTCGAAATAGGAACTTTTTTAATGACAAAAATCATCTCTATGACATATAACACATT
>JAXQQM020068480.1:600000-766647 GCA_034641835.2 Pinus albicaulis
CGGATCAGACTTTGTATCAATTTTCGAAACATAAATAGATCCTGTTTAAAAGACAACTATCCATTGCCCAAAATGGACCACATACTTCAGAAGGTAGTAGGTGCTAAAAGGATCTCATTACTTGAAGGTTTTCCTGGTTACAACCAAGTACTGGTTTACCCCACTGATCAACACAAAATAGCTTTCACCACACCTTGGGGCACTTTCATGTACGTTAAAATTCCTTTTGGATTGATGAATGCTAGCACCACATTCCAAAGAGCCACGGACATAGCCTTCTTAGAAGACATAGGTTATTTCATAGTCATATATCTCGACGATATCACAGTATATTCCAAATCAGATGAAGAGCACCTGATTCACTTAAGAAAGGTTTTTAACAAATGCAGAAAATATGGTTTATCCCTAAACCCCAAGAAAACACTTTTCGGTCTTGAAGAAGGAAAACACCTAGGTCACGTCATTTCGGAAGAGGGAATAAAAATAGACCCCCAGATAATTGATGGTATATTACAAATAAGTCACCCCAGAAACATAAAGGAGATGCAATCCTTTATCGAAAAGATTAATTTCTTAAGAATATTCATCCCAAATTTTTCCGAACTTCTAAGAGATATCACAAACATGTTGAAAAAAGAGGTCGGGGTTAAGTGGACTATAGAAGCCAAAAAATATTTTGAATTAGTTAAAAAAGCCCTAACTAAAACACCTGTACTGATAAGTCCCTATTTTACCAAAGAATTTTACATTTTTTCATTTTCCTCTGAACACACAATAACTATTGTGTTGTTACAAAAGAACGCAGCGGGGAAAGAACAACCCATTGCCCTTTTTAGGAAATCCCTAAGAGATGCTCCCTTGAAATATAACATCATGGAAAAATAGGCATTCGCATTGGTAAAAGCACTGAAATATTTCCAAGTTTACATCTTGAATTCTCATATCATTGCCTTTGTTCCTAATACTGTCGCCAAAGATATATTAAACCAAGATCCCGATGGTAAAAGGGGGAAATGGATCGCTATCATCTTAGAATATGACTTAGAAATCCGAGCCACCAAACTAGTTAAAGGACAAGGACTTGCAAGACTAATGGCCAAAACTAACCTCCAAGCATTAGATATAAATTTTGTTGATAACTTAGAAGAACAGGAAGAATGCACAGCCCCTTATGTTGAACAAGTGTTTTTAAATTCACCTTGGTATGCAGATATTCTTTATGTATTATTTTACCTGAATGCTCCTCCAACTTTATCAAAAACAAAAGCAAGATTTCTTAAACAAAAATGTTTAAAGTTTTGCATTATAGATGGAGTTCTGTATTGGAAAAATCCCACTGGTATGCTGCTTAAATGTTTGCTTGAGTCTGATGTAGAGAAAATTATGCATGAAATGCATGAAGGAGAATGTGGAGGTCATCTCTACTGGAAAACCACAGCGAAAAAAATCCTTAGAGCCGGTTATTATTGGCCTACCTTATTTCCTGACACTCACAAACTAGTTATGACATGCCATAAGTGCCAAATTTTTGATGGCAAGAAAAATATTTTACCTTTTCCCTTACATCCCATCATAGTTGAAGGACCCTTCCAGCAATGGGGTCTAGATTTTATTGGGGAAATTCACCCTTCTTCGTCCGCTCAACATAAATGTATCCTTATAGCCACTGATTACTTTACCAAATGGATAGAATCCATACCCTCTAGGAACGCCACCGATTTAGTCATCATTAAGTTCCTAGAAACCAACATCCTATCTAGATTAGGCTGTCCTAGAAAGATCATTACGGATAACGCTGCTGCATTTTCCTCCAAAAGAATGGTTGACTTCTGTTACAAATATCACATTTCATTAGGACATTCCATAGTGTATTACCCTCAAGGTAATGGTTTAGCCGAATCCTCTAACAAAATCCTAGTCAACATCATAAAGAAACTTCTGGAACAAAATAAAAAAGCATGGCACGGAAAACTAGTACACACACTATGGGTTGATAGACTAACCACCAAAAAATCAATAGGTATGTCTCCCTACCAACTAGTATATGGCATAGATTCCATTTTCCCAACATCTTTAGGGGTTCTAGTAATGAAGCTATTGCAAGAAGTTCAAATAGAAGAATATGACATGCAAAGGAGAGTAAATCAGACTATCCATTTACAACAAACAAGAGAAGAAGTTTACCAAAAGGCTCAGTTAGCGCAAGACAAAATAAAACAGATTTTTGATAGGAGGACCAAGGAAAATGATTTTTAGATTGGGGACAAAGTGCTAAAATGGGATTATAGAAGAGAAGACAAAGGTAAACATGGCAAGTTTGAAAACTTATGGAAGGGGCCTTTCATCGTCAACTCAGTTAGCGGAAACAATGACTTTTTCCTGCATGAACTTGATGGGACTGAAACTTTTGGAGGTCCTATGAATGGCAGGACATTAAAGAATCATTTTTTTCAAGAGCTCCAATTTTAAAACATTTTCAATCATTGCATATACCATTGTTTGAGAAATAAATCAAAAAAAGAAAATTAAAAAAAAATAGAAAAATAGAAAAAGAGGGCGGTTTGAAAAAATAGAAAGAAAGCCCCATGTTCAAAAACAGTCATTCGGAAAGCACGCAAATCTAAATGCTGCTACTAGTGCTCAAATGTCTTGTTTAGTTATCTAGCCTAATCATAACTCAACATGTTTTAAATTTATTTGTTGATAAGTTAGTGAGAGGAAAATATATTCAACATTGTGTAAGCTTGACTTATAAAAGAGAGTAGATTAGGAAAAGATACTGGTTCCACATGCTCAAAACAGAACCAAAGAGGAAAGCAGGGATGAAAAACAAATTGTGTATTCTAGCCTTGTTTTTCTAGATTTATTTTTATGCAAAATAATATTTGTGTGCAACTTGTCTTTCATGCCACAAGTACATGACAAATCAGACTGTCTAATCCTGATTTGGTCATTTTTCAATTTCATGTTTTAGATTAGAGAATAAAATCCTGTCAAATAGCTTAACCTTGATAGTCGATCTAGCATAGGTAGAGAAACGAAGGAGTTCATCAGCTTAATTTGAACTCCCAGCGGATATAAGTGTAGAATTAGATAGTATCATTTTTCAAAAATATTATGCCAAAAGGTTGCTACTCCAAATGCACCCAAAAGAATAAAAAATGTTAAGAAATATAGTGGGGTAGGTAGAAATAACGTTGATGCTAATCATGCTGTCAATTTTTCAGAAATGGCATCAAGGAAGAAAGAAATTTGTGCCAATGGATAAAGGCACTTGTCTTCAAAGAAACGAGATCTGAAATTCTGGACACCTCCTAAAAAGGAGCTGCCCTCCCCAAATGGATCCACTGTTAGTCATCAGTATTTTTCACCTGTTGATGATGACTAGTTCTTAAAGCCAAGTTTTCTAGTAGCTGATCTCCAATTTGTCAAATTTGCCAGCTGGAAAACACCCATAAACATTTTTTCCCTCCTACCTTTTAAAATCAGCCCATGATGAGATAAAACCTAATTATCAAGCCCTATCTAGTCTCAGTCATACAAACTTGTCCATCAACTCCAAAGAGAATACTCCAAATCTGTCCAAAAAGTCTCCCCTAAGTTAGGTAGTGGCCCTTTAGGCGATCCTCCCTTGGCAAACTATCCTAAATCCAAAAGAACCTCTTTCTAATATCAACCAGTCATATATAACCTTCCTATTCTGCAAATAAAGCTTGATACACTCTTAAGTCGCGCAACTAACAAACCTTGATGTCTCAGTAGTGCTTATGCCCCAGGTCAAACTGATATTAGGTGGATTTACAATGTTTCAGTGTATTTTACAAGAGTAGAAGTGCACCAGTGTTCCAGAAGACATTATTAAAACTTAACATGAGAAGAAATCTGCTTCTCATGTGGTTTTGAGCCTTGGATGCAAGTACTAGATAGAGATTTATTTCAATAAGCTCCTATAAACACAGTCAAAAGGTTAGTGACTTATGAATAACAAATAATACTCTGCAGATATTGGTCAGGTTGCTTTTAATTTCTAAAGATGCATAAAGGTATTTTAACAACAATATTACATGTCTCAAAGAAATGCCCCTCATGGCATATTGTCAATTTGTCACTTTTATTTGCTTAACTATGAATAGGCAGTGAAAGGAAAGATGACACTGTTTCAAAGCAGATGAAATGGCATCACTGTGTAAAATCTCCTCCCAACATGAACAGAGGGTTGAATGAATGAGAAAACCTCCTCCAAACATGAGCAGAGGGTTGGGTCACTTATTGTAAAGGCCTCCTTTATTTAATAAGCAGAGGGCCAGGAACAGAGGTTTAGCTTAATTTAAGGCCACAAAGCTAACACACCTACAAATAGCCTTAAAAACTTGTTTTACAGCTTTTTCTCTAATGGATGAGACCACTAACACAGCAGTGGTGTTTCAAGAATTGATTATGTGGTTTCACTGTTTGAAAGGAAAATTTTGAGTGTAATGGGAACAATTGGATGATTATAAGTGGAAAATGTTCTTAAGAAGATGGACAAGTAGTGGTACTATAATAGTCAAAGAGGTTTGGTTTTTCTTCTATCAGAGATCTCCTTCAAAGGCAATCTGGAGATAAAATGAACAAAATTTGGACAGACTCATAAAATGTAAGGAAAGGGTATGGCGTGTGTTTAAAATTCAGGGACAACATTCAAATAATCAAGCCATATCACTATCACAATCAAACGCCTTTTATGGACATGTGAAAAAACCTGGCTGCTCCACAGGATTGCATTGAGGGTCTCTAAGCCCTTTTTCCTTGATGAACAGATATAGATAAAGCCATGGGTGGATGCGAGTAAGGTTTGTCACCCACAGTCAAAGGAAAAATATCCAAAGGTGCCTGACTGTTTTGATCAAACTGAACAATAGTCATAATTATCATCAAAACACCAGGAGAGCAGAAATTGTCAAAGTAAGTTTTGAAGTTGTGAATTATCTTTTTCCAAGATATGGCATGAGGGTGTTGAAGGTCTCTTTTTCTTATGTTTACAAAGTTTTTCCTCCAAAATATACAAAGTCACATTTTTGGAGAGGGCATTGTTGTTTATCCAAGTGATATTCCAAACACACAGGCAAAGAACACTTTCATGATCAAAACCATGCTTCTTGTCTAAAAATTCAAAAGATATATAGTGCTTGAAGAAACAGAGGTCACAAGAAAAGTCACCTAGAGAAATAATGTTAGGTCCCTATATTACTAGTATAGTCCCTTATTTTTGTTAGTGTAACCCCCTTATTGTTATTATTGTACCCTTGTAACCCCCATTTTGTTATTATTGTGCCCTTAAATTATTATTGTTAGGTCGGCTAGGCCCACTAGGATTACATTATGGCCCCATGGACTCCTATATATAGAAAGGAGGTTTTGTAAATTGTATCATCCAAGAATTGTTCATTTATGTAATGTATTGGAGGTTGCCCCCTCGAAGTGGCTTATTTCTAAGGCGTTCATATCTCTTTTCTTCTCTTTTTGGAGCTGGTTACACAACATTTGGTATCGGAGCTTTGGATTCTAGGGTTTCGCTGCTCCAAACAGGTCATCGTGGAATTTTCGCTATAACTTTTTTTCTACGAAGCTTCAGAAGCTGAAATTTTTAGGGTGCGAAGCTGAAATCGTGAGGAAGGTTGTCTAAAAATTTCAGATCTTGGTTCGCAATATTTGAGGAGATATCATCTGTGGAAGTTAGGTATTTTGTCAGGCTCATAAACAGGTCATCGTGGCATTTGCACTATAACGTTTTTTGTAAGAAGGTTCAGAGTCTCAAATTCATGTGGTGCGAAGCTGAAATCCTGAGGAAATTCGTCAAACAATTTCAGAACTTGGTTCGCAATATTTTTGGAGATATGATCTGTGGAAGGTAGTGCTTTTTCAGGCTCCTGAATTGCATCTCAAAGAGGTGATCGCGGGAAAACTTCAATAATCCCCTGGGCTCAGATGGAAGGGCTGAAATGTGCCACCACATGACTGAAGTTTCTGGGCTATCAATTTAAGAGACAAAATGAAACAGTGACACGGCAAGTCAGCATGTTCATTTCACCGAACTGTACCCGTAATTAGGTCAGGGGAGATTGGACACAAATTTATTCTGGAGAATCAAACCAGGTCAGACCTGTGGCATTCGAAAGAAGATTTACTGGGCTACGTGAGGGTTGAATTTCAGATATTGAAAATCTGAAATAACAGAGATAATTCAATTTCAATATCGAGCTCCTCAAAAGCAAGTAAAAGGTGTGTATTTTTTTTTCCGAATTGCATAAGTCTTGTTTTAAGAATCAAGTTGAATTGATTCCAAGGGCATATTGTAGAATATATATCAGTATTGGATTCTAAAATGGCCCCTAAAAATAATTCAACACCTATTAAGCCTTTAGAAGGCTCTACTATGACTCATGAAGACGAAGAATGGCAACATGACATATCAAAATTACAAGAGCAAGTGCAACAAATTTCGCTCTCGCAAAGAACAACAAAAAATGACATGGAAGTTTTGAAGAAAGGTAGAAGGGAATATGGATGGTTTGAAGAAAGGCAGGAAGCTAAGATGGATGGCGTGGAAGTAAATATGGAAGGTTTGAATAAAGGAAGATAAGATGGATGGTGCAAGCCAAGATGGATGGCGTGGAAGCTAAGATGAATGGCATGGAAGCTAAGATGGAGCAGAAGAAGGGAAAGAAGGGAAGCTAAGGATGGATGACATGAAAGACAACATAGAAAACATGAAGAATGTTCTAAAAGCATACATGGAAGGTTTGACAAATTTGATACAAGAAATGTTTCCTAATGGTGAAAAGATAGTAGAAGAACCTCATGATGAGAACAAAATAAATGTTAATCGTGATTTCATAAACTCTAATGTTGGCGGGAAGAACCACCATATTCCAAAAATGGACATGAGGAAGTTTGATGGAAAGGATCCTGTAACATGGATACTACAGATGGAGCAATATTTTGATCTCCATAACGTGCAAAACACACAAAAGGTACGCATTGCAACTTACATTTAGAACAAAATACATTTGTATGGTATCAATGGCTTTGCTCCCGTAAAAAAATTGTCACTTGGTCAATTTTTACGGAGGAAATGATAGCACATTATGAGGATACAAAGAGCAACACCTTCTTTACCCAATCGATAAATCTCAAACAAAAGGGTTTAGTGGGGCAGCACATTGAGGACTTCCAAAAATTGAGTATAAGGGTAACTGATATTTCAGAGGACCACAGGATTGATCTCTTCTTAGGCAGTTTAAAGGATAACATTCAACATGAAGTTCGTGTTCTGGAACCTGATTCATTAGAGAAGGCATTCAGGTTGGCAATAAACGTTGAATGTAAAATTATGGCAACAAGGAAGTCTACTACTCAATTCTATCAAGAAGGAAGTGTGGCTACATCTAGATTTCCACAACCTACAAGGTTGACACCACAACAATTGGAAGAAAAAAGAGCAAAAGGGCTTTGCTACAGTTGTGATAGCAAATACACTAAAGGTCATAAGTGTGCTGAGAAGATATTATTTTACATAGATTGTGAAGAGGAAGAAGAAAATGAACAAGAATCTTCAAAAGAAGAGGATATACACCAGGAACCAACCCTAGAAGAGGAAGAAATGAGTCCGACCATATCGTGTAATGCATTGGCAGAAATTACCACTCCTCAAACTCTCAAGATAGAAGGACATATCAAGAAGAAAAAGGTAATAGTGTTGATTGATTCGGGTAGTACCCATAATTTTATTCATTGCAAGGTAGCCAAGGAATTGAATTGTTTCCTATACCCAGCACCAGAATGTCAAGTGATGGTTGCAAATGGAGGAACTATAAATTGCTCTGGAAAATGCCATAATATCAAGCTAACCATGGGGGAATATGTATTGAATAGTCCAATGCTTTCCATTCCTATGGGAGGTGCTGATGTTGTACTAGAAGTACAATGGTTACAATCTTTGGGGACGGTAGCTTTTAATTTTCAAGAACTTTTCTTGAAATTCTTTTCAGAAGGAAAGGAAGTCGAATTACGGGGTATTGAAGGGAAGCCAGAAAGGATAATAAGCTCTAATGGCATGACAAAGCTTCTAAAGAAAGAACAACGAGGCGTAATTGCACAATTATGCTCACTAGAAGTTCCGACATCAAAATCATCTATTTCTGCAGATCTCCAACAAGTCTTGGACAATCATTCCAAGGTGTTTGAAACTCCCAAAGGACTCCCACCTATTCATAATCATGATCATGCTATTCATTTGATTCCAGGAAGTGTTCCTCCAAACATCAGGCCTTATAGATATCCTTACTTCCAAAAGAGCGAAATTGAACGTATGATTGCAGAAATGTTAGAGGCGGGTATAATTCAACCTAGTCAAAGTTCTTTCTATGCTCCTGTAGTACTGGTACACAAGAAGGATGGATCATGGCGAATGTCCGGATTATAGGGAGCTCAATAAGCTCACCATTTAAGATAAATTTCCCATTCTTGTGATTGATGAACTATTGGATGAATTACATGGAGCAATTTATTTTACCAAGTTGGATCTTCGTTCAGGATATCATCAAATTAGAATGAAGACTGAAGATATTCCAAAAACAGCATTTCGAACTCATGAGGGTCATTATGAATTTTTGGTCATGCGTTTTGGCCTTACCAATGCACCTTCTACATTTCAAGGGTTGATGAATTCCATTTTCAAACCCTTCCTTAGAAAATTTGTGCTAGTATTTTGATGATATACTAATCTACAACAAGTCTTGGAAGGATCATGTTGAACATGTTGACAGGGTGCTCAAACTATTGCAGGAGAAACAATTATATGCAAAAAAATCCAAATGTTTCTTTGGAGTACAAGAGGTGGAATATCTGGGTCATATTGTATCTCACGAGGGTGTTAAAGTAGACCTAACAAAATTAAAGCCATTAAGGAATGGAAAGTCCCCACAACCATAAAGAAGTTGCGAGGATTTCTCGGGTTAACAGGGTATTATCGCAAGTTTGTTAAGAATTATGGGAGAATAGCATCACCTCTAACAACATTATTAAAGAAAGATGCATTTTCATGGACTCCTGAAGCAACTAAGGCCTTTGAACGTCTTAAAGAGGCAATGTGCCTAGCACCGGTCTTAGCTACGCCAGACTTCACAAAAACCTTTATTGTGGAATGTGATGCCTCAGAAAATGGAATTGGTGCGGTTTTAATGCAGGAAGGAAGACCCATTGCTTTTGAAAGTCGTCCAATCAAAGGAAAGTATTTACAGAAACCTATTTATGAGAAGGAAATGTTAGCAATACCGCATGCACTAAAGAAATGGCGAACTTACCTAATGGAAAGACACTTCAAGGTAAAAACTGATCATGATAGTCTCAAACACTTTTTGGAACAAAGACTATCTTCAAAAGAGCAGCAAAAATGGGTCACAAAGATGTTGGGTTATGACTTTGAAATAATCTACAAAAAAGGGAAGCTAAATGTTGTTGCAGATGCACTCTCAAGAAAGAATGAAGAGGTGGAAGTATTGCTTTGTGCCATTTCTATTATCCAACCAGATTGGATAACCGAAGCAAGAGATGAATGGAAGAAGGACAAAGATGTATGGACACTCATTCAAAAGTTGCAACAAGATCCTAGTACATCTGATACATTTAGTTGGAAAAATGATTCCTTATGGTACAAAGATCGCTTATATCTTTGTAAGAATTCCCAACTAAAACTTACCACAGGGTGAAGAAAGAATTTTTTTGGGATGGCCTTAAATCTGATATTCAAAAGTTTGTGGCGTAATGTTTGGTTTTCCAGCAGAATAAAATGGAGACAATTAAGACCCCGGGACTTCTACAACCTTTATCCATTCCAAGTCAGCGTTGGGAGGAGATTTCAATGGATTTTATCACAGGTTTACCTAAGTCTGAAGGAAAGAATGTCATCATGGTGGTAGTTGATAGACTTAACAAGTATGCACACTTTTGTGCATTATCTCATCCATTTAAAGCAAGTACAGTTGCTACTACATTTATGGACACAATTCAAAATCTACATGGAAACCCAAGGGTTATTGTGAGTGACAGAGATCCCATTTTTACTGGAAATTTTTGGATGGAGTTATTTTCTTGTTTGGGTACTCAATTAGCTCATAGCTCATCTTATCATCCTCAATCCGATGGTCAAACTGAGATAGTAAATAAATGTTTGGAAGGATATCTTCGTTGTTTTGTATCTGATAAACAAACACAATGGGTCAAGTGGTTACCTCTCGCCGAATGGTGGTATAACACTTCCTTCCATACTGCAGCAAAAATGACCCCATTTATGGCACTTTATGGATATCATCCACCATCCATCACATCATCTTTAAGGGAAAATTCGAAGGTTCAAGCAGTGGAAGATCACATCGAGCATCAGCAAGAAGTTCTCCAACTCTTAAAGGATAACCTAAATTTTGCACAAAATCGAATGAAACAACAGGCAGATCAACATCGCAGTGAGAGAAGTTTTGATGTAGGAGATTGGGTATTTTTACGGCTACAACCATACAAACAAATTTCCCTCAAGAAAGCTAAGAAGGATAATAAATTATCACCAAAGTACTATGGTCCTTACAAGGTGTTGCAAAAGATTGGTGCTATGGCATACAAATTGGAGCTTCCTGCTTCTTCGCGAGTACATCCAGTTTTCCATGTTTCATGCTTAAAGAAGGTTATAGGTGAAAATCTTCCAGCTCAAACAATATTTCCAGAACTTGATGAGGAAGGAAAAATCATATTGGAACCTGAAGCGGTCACGGAAACAAGAACTCGACAACTACGGAATCGATCAATTTCAGAGTATCTCATCAAGTGGAAGAACTTACCCACTGAAGATTCTACATGGGAGGATGAGAATTTTATACAGAAGCACCCAGAGCTACTCAAGCGTTGAGGACAACACTTTTTTGAAGGAGAGGGGCATGTTAGGTCCCTATATTACTAGTATAGTCCCTTATTTTTTTTAGTGTAACCCCCTTATTGTTATTATTGTACCCTTGTAACCCCCATTTTGTTATTATTGTGCCCTTAAATTATTATTGTTAGGTCGGCTAGGATTACATTGTGACCCACTAGGATTACATTATGGCCCCATGGACTCCTATATATAGAAAGGAGGTTTTGTAAATTGTATCATCCAAGAATTGTTCATTTATGTAATTTATTGGAGGTTTCCCCCTCGAAGTGGCTCATTTCTAAGGCGTTTACATCTCTTTTCTTCTATTTTTGGAGCTGGTTACACAACAAATAAAAGTTGATTCGTCAACTTGAAGATGTCCTCCCACACAAAAGGCAGAGGTTCAATTTTCTTAAGGTGGTCACCCTGCAAATTTGCTCATATAAGTGATTAAAGAGATACTCAGAACAAGTTTCATGTTATATCAAAGGATCCTCATCAGCAGATGAAGGCTTTTTTATAAAGGCTCCAGAGGAATACAGCTCAAGAGATGGTGAGAAAGCAGTTAAAAGACTGCCTGAAGTACAACTACACTTATTCAAAGGAAATTTTCATTTTAAAGGAGCGAAAAGATCTTCAAAAGCATAAAGACAATGATTTATGTTGTTTTAAGGAAAAAAGGCCTTTTTAGCCTCCAAACCCTCACAAAAACAACCAAGATGATGTTGTAGCTTTTTTGACTTTTAAAAAGAGGTGGATGACCATTTAAAAGTCTATTATACATTTTCAAAGCCACGAGACAAGTGTCCGTTGGCTTCTCACTGCAAAAAATCTTAGAGAAAATTTCGAGTGTTTTCAGGCTTTCAAGCCTACATGGCGTGCCCGGAAGAGCGTTTGGTAAGTTTGGGGGAGAAATTACAAAGGGTCATAACGATCGCGCAATGCGCCTGTAGCAGCGCGCAATGCGCCTGTAGCAGCGCGCGACGGACCTGTAGCGCCGGTCACCAGCTGCCCGAAGGACAACCCGACAACCCTCCACTGCGCGGCGTTTTTACCTATGAACGTGTCGCGCCTATTTAAACATCCAAAACACCTTCAAAGGGTCTTGGGACCTACTCAACTCATCAAACAAGGGCCATAAGCCATCTTCAAGTTTTTTTTTTATTGCCCCTTGGTGCATTCGAAATTCTAAGGGGTTATTGATACCATGTTTTTCCAAGACTAAAACAGTGATTGAAGAGTAGAGTTCTTGGTAGAAAATCAAGGTTTTTTGTTACTGTGTTGCCAAATATTGTTACAGTAGAAGGCTAGGGTGTGTTTTTATCAGTTTCAGAAGGCCTAAAACTACCTTCAAGAAAATTGATAAACCATATACTAATGACAGGATAGAAAACACAGTGGTAGAGGTTTCAAGTTGTTGTAAGGTCTCCTAAAAGTGGTAAAAAAAAATTAACCCCTGTCTGCAAAATCTAAGGTGAAAGCAGTGTTTGTAAGGTGAAAATAGTGTTCATAATGTGAAAGTTTTGTCAATTTAAAAAGTTACCTCTCTGTATGATAAAAAAGCAAACTTTGTGCAGCCTCCATAATCCAAAAATCAAAGTCTGTGATTGAAAGGTTTTCTCTAGATAAGTCAAGGGTGTTTTGTATACCTTTGTATAGAAACCAGTGAGAAGCAGAAGAGTACTGTTTGAGGGAAGGTTGTTTTGTTTCTGTAAAAACACAGAGGATCCTTGTTCAAATAAAAAACCACAAACATCTCTTTTCAAAATATTTTGCCCAAACACAGTGATAAGATTGAGTTTGTTTCATTTTGACAAATAGTTGTTGTTTGGCATAAAAGAGGCAAAACAATGATTTATAAGGAGCACAAATTCGGTGTTGGGGGACTATTTTAGAAAAAATTTGAAGTAGCTTGTCTTGGTCAAAACATCAAAGAGTATTCAAAACAAAAATGCCTCCCAGGCAAGAAAGTAGAAGTGGCCTTCATAGGAGGTTTGAGCCTGTTTCAACTGAAGAGGTAAATGCTCATCCATCAGTCCTGTTAACTTCCACGAGGTTGGGTGTCTAGAGTTTTGTCAAAGGGTGCAGGAGGTGAAAATCTATTCCCCTTTGACAGATCTTTGTGCTTTGAGATTTCAAGGGAAACA
This sequence comes from Pinus albicaulis, assembly GCA_034641835.2. Taxonomy (NCBI): domain Eukaryota; kingdom Viridiplantae; phylum Streptophyta; class Pinopsida; order Pinales; family Pinaceae; genus Pinus; species Pinus albicaulis. Next base: position 613,090 of record JAXQQM020068480.1, read on the forward strand.
CTTTCAGCTGGCAGGATTGGATTTCAAGTTCTCTCCTAGGTCCATTTCCAAGGCCACCAAAATCCCTTATGTTAGAGAGAAGTGGTTTAAACAAAGCCACCTAGACTCAGAACATTAAAAAAATTTTCTGAAGCCTGAGCATAGAGACACATGTCCATCCATTTTTCCCTTCTCATATCTTTTGACTAGTTATGCCCCCCTCGTGAAGATAATCATGAAATACTTCACTTGCAAGGGAAGATTCTCTTGAGTCTATGCTTACCATGTCTGATTGCTCATGCATTTCACAAGAGCCAAATTGTTAAATATCCCTTTCTTCCTCCATAGAAGTATTGAAAAAATAGCCTCCATTGTTCAAAAAAATCCCCTTCTCAGCAGACAACCTGCCTCTTCCATCATTCCCTCATCAAGGCTACCATTCTTCATCAGCTTGAGAAGAAGGAAATCTCTTGGGATACTTTCATTTCACATTTAGATTTCGCCACTATCCCTTCATTCCATACATCTCCTTGTCCTTCTACTCACCATCCTTTGCCTTATTCAAGCAAGCCCATTCCCAAGAAGCTCAAATTTCCCATTGAAAAAGAAGAACAGCACGAGCAAGGGGAAGAAGGGAAAGATAAGGAAGGGAAACATGATGAACATGTGCACGATAGTGAGGAAAGGCAGCCTTATGAAGAAGAACAACATCATGATGATGAACAGCATGAAGATGAACCACAACATGATGTTAAACAACAGCAAGATAAGGAAAGGCAGCATGATGAAGAGGTGCAGCATAGTGAGGAAAGGCAGCCTCATGAAGAAAAACACAATGATGATATACAACACAGTGATGAAGAGCAACACCATGAAAAAACTCAAGACAATGGCAAGAATGATGAGGAAAGTAACAAGGGCAAAGAACCAATAGAGCATGTGCTAGCTGCCTCTCCTAGGCAAGGGTCCATGCTTTCCTCTCCAAAAGTGGCCAAGCCCTAGACATCAAGGAAAAGGGTGCTTAAATCTATAACTCCAAATGTCACTAGGGCCCTCCGAAGCAAGGGGAAATTTCCCAAGGAGCCCATTGTTGCCTTGCCTAAGAGGAGGAAGACCAAGAGAGCCACTAAAAGGAAGGGAAAGGAGAAAGAAGAAAGCAACCATGAAAAGCAGAGGGACTTCGACATAATTCAAATCCAAAGTGATGATAGTGACAATGAGGCCCGAATCCTAGAAACTCTCTTGATCAATAGAGAAAGCCAAATTGATGATTTGAGGACAGATCTAGAGAGGGCTAGAAACTTCAATCACTTTTTGCAAATTCAAAATAGACAGATGAGTGTCCACATGGCGATATATGAGACCTAGGCCATCAAATACAAAAAGGAGGCCTCCAAGACGCAAGTTAAATTGGAAGAACTCATGGGTGAGTTCAAGGATAAAAAATATGAATATCAGCCCAGGAGAAAGAGGCCAAGAACCATGGGACTCAGAAAAGCCCTTGAGAAACAAAAGGAGGAAGAAGCTGCCCTTCTCCAATCTACTCGTCTCACTACATTGTTCACCCAAGAGATAGAGAAAAATTGAGAAGCATGGCTTGAGAGGATAAATGATCACTTGGAAAAGAAGTTGGAGAAGGCCAATAGAGATTTGGACCTTCAATAGACGATGACCGGTCACTATAAGAAGCTCAAGCAGTTTGCTCGGCAGAAATTGAAGGCCACACAGGAAAAGCTCAAGGAGGCTCAAAGGAGGCGCCCGACACCAAAATTGAAGAAAGACACATCAAATCTCTAAATTTTGGCCTCATATTCACAACATGTTTCTGAAAAACCCTTGAGGGTCATGCTCGCCAAAATTGGGCAAAATTCAACAAGTTTTGGTTTTTTGTCATTTTTGGGTTTTTGGCTAAAACTCATGGGCATCGCCATTTCTGTTTGGGGCATCCTCAAAGGATGAAAATTGTATCATTGGATGACATAATTTCAAAGTCATATACCCAGAGATTTTTAGATCATTTGAAGATGATTTGCTCCCCCAAAATGGCGAAAAACACTCACTTTTTCTACACTCTGCCCCATTTATCAGCAAGGTCTATTTTTTGGGTTTTTACACACAGTTAAGTTTTTGATGGATTTCTAGTGGTTAGTTTGGAGAAAAGTAAGAATTTTCAGAAAATAGACATTCTAAGCTTTCCAATGAGCCATCACAGGCCTCGTTTTGACATCGGGAAGGCCTCCAAACGTTGTCAGCAAGTCAGAGGACTTTCTGCTGATATATTTCTTAAGTATTTTTGTAAAAAATGAACCTTTCTAAAGTGACTTTTCCTCATGTGCGTTTAGCTATTTTTGTGCGTGATTAGTTATGAACAGTCAATATATTTTCCTTTTTTAGCATTTTTGAGATATTTTATTAGATATTTTGTGCCTTGGGCTTTGCAAAGCCTCAAGGACGAAATCAGATATTTTGGATAGGCCAATGAGATTGCAAGTTGAAATAGGAGGTTTTCGTCACTTTGGCCTATATATTCCAAAGGCTTTCATTGTAAATGAGGCTGAACTTGGTGAATAGAATTAATATATGGTTATACAAGCTTGGAAGAAAAACTTGTCTCATGCATTGGATAGTTTCTTGAATGTTTTTCGATGATGAAGGAGGTCTGTTGTTGGATTCCTTGACTTGGTAAAATGGTATAGTGTCCCTCTCTGTTATGCTTCTTAGTTTTCATTCATAATTCCATGTTCTTTCTTGCTATGAGATAGTAGAGAATAGATTTAAGACATGCCCTTGGACGCACCTCAAGTTTCCTGTTTCTTTATAGCTTCTATGTTTTCTTCCTTCTTAGTCACATAAAAGAATCCTTGATTGCTCTTTGATAACTGAAGAATATTGTTTTCTTGTTTCATTTATGGTTTTATCCATGCTCAGTATGATTCACGGTAGTATTTGATCATTTCATCCCTCACAACCTAAAAATCAAAACCAGAAAACCTACTTCATAACTAGCCTAAAATCAGAAACACAAGAAGCAAACACACAAATATCCCTTACACAAATAGAGACAGCCCTCTCTGAGTCCAGGAAGGCTAGGTCCTTCGGCTCCAAAGAATGGTTCGATGTTACACTGTCATTTGGCTTGTGAATCCGCCAAATCATGGGACCCTAACATAATGGCGATCACGGTGGGACTATGAGTGGTAAACAAACTTAGATTCCATAAAATTTCCAGCAACCTTAAGAATACTATCTGATTGAATTATCCCACCTCTCACTAACATAATGATGATCACGGTGGGACCTTCCAAGTTAGTGACAATCTAAGTACACCTTAGGACTCCAGAAATCCCTTATCTTCAAGAAAACCTAGTGAATTAGCCACCTCATCGCCACACTAAAATAATTGTTATTACGGTGGGACTCTGAGTGGTAAACAAACTTAGATTCCCTAAAATTTCTAGTAGCCTTAAGAATACTATCTGATTGAATTATCCCACCGCTCAATAACATAATGGCGATCACGGTGGGACTTTGAGTGGTAAAGAAACTTAGATTCCCTAAAATTTCCAGCAGCCTTAAGAATACTATCTGATTGACTTATCCCACCGCTCACTAACATAATGGCGATCATGGTGGGACTAACTGAGTACATAACAGTCTAGAAAACTATTGTAGATTCATTAGTATTTCAAAATTTAAGCAGGCAAGCAGTCCATAGAATCATATAGAGTAAACTCTTTTTGTTTTCACCACCCTAGCAAAGTAATGAATCAGGTTTAGAATATTCTAATAAACCATAGGCTGCACATAAAAACTCAGAAAACCCCAAAACATTCCCAAATTGGCTTTTCCCTAGTTATTGGTGGTGGACCATAGCTACATCTTTACAAAAACAACCAAGTTCCACCTGGCGACTCCACTAGCCTCCAGTAGGCCTAAAAACTCCATAAAAAAAAAAAACCAAAAAAAATTCATAAACCATACCTTTCTGTTGACTCATCCTTTCCAAAACTTAAAACTTATGGTGCAAACTCTGTAATCAGTGAAAAATTAAGTATAACTTAGCGATTCAGAAGATTTCACCTAAACATAGGAGATAAATAGAAATAATCTTGCAAATAGAACCATTAGCTTGTCCAAACATCCTAGCAAACTGTTGAAACCAAGTAAACCACTCTTCCTTGCAAGTCTTTAGCTCAAATTTTGCTAGAAAACGTTTTCCCAAAAGCATCTTTGATAGTGTTGGTGGTGGACCATAGTTCTCATAGAAATCCACTTGGCGACTCCACTAGTCCTCATTTTTGTTTTGACCATCCTTCACATTAGTAAACCCCTAGAGATGCCATCCATCCGAAACAATCACAAATACCATCCTCTCTAATCTCTGGATTCAAAATCTAGCTTCACGAAGAATCAGCACCATATGTCATCCAAACCCAAATCCCCCTATCATAGTAGATGACCCAGAGAAGATTCTGTGGCAAGCTTCCAAAACTGGAAATTTAGCTACCGATAGGTCCATCCGTAAAGCAAGATCAGTACTCGAAAACCTCACAGCCTTGCAGGATTCCCCATTTGACTTAAAATCAGCAAAAAGAAATTTTAGAAGCAAGTCACAAAGTAAGGTAAACTTTGACGTTCTTGAGCACCTAGATCTGCCATAGAGTCCTAGTAGAGAAGCCTTGCCTACTACACCTCTCAACTTTTAGATTCTCCATCACTTTGGGTCCTACCACCCCAGATCTGCTCAAAATCAGATCACTAGCCCAAGTACATCCCACCACACCCATCCAAACCACTGCTGTTCAAATCACCTCAGCTCATCCTACAAACCCTCATTTTGTACATCATCCATTGGCTCCCGCCATGGCAACTTGGTATGCACTCTTGGTGTTACCAAACCCTTTGGCTCCCTTACAAAATGACTATCAATCCACAATCTCGCACTTTACTGAAGTTGAGACTACCACAACTCAATAACATGTAGACAGAATTAGTGATGCCTTTGAATACATGGAAATAGAAGACGAGACTATCATAATGAGGATGTTTGCCAAAGCCTGGGCGGAGAACCCAAATAATGGTTTAAGAGCTTAACTCCAAACAGCATCCATGATCTCCCAAAACTTTACCAAACCTTCATAAATAAGTGGGAAATCCGAAAGAACCCCATTCAAATCCTATCAGAGTATAACAATCTAAAACAGGAAAATGGGGAAAGTGTCCAGGGATACTGCACTAGGTTCAATAGTGTTTATAACACCCTCCCGCCTCACTTCACACCTCCACTTGGCTCAGCCTTAGCGAAATTACCTGGAGGTTTTGACCCAGACATGACTTATCAGCTAAGAGACAAGGACCCCCCTACCTTAGAGGAAATGAAAAAAGTGGCCATAAATGCAGAAGCCAATTTAGCTGAAAAGAGAGCTAGGATAAAATCAGAGAAGAAGGTTACATATCGTGACGAAGTTTCCCCTTCAATATCTTCCTTACACCCTAGAATAGATGGCCTGGTTAAAACCTTGGCGAAAATGTGGGAAATAATGAGTGAAAAGATACCTCTTAGGGACAACTAGCCAAACCCTCCAAACAGAAACCAGAATGAAAACTTTAGGAAAGAACAGCCTCAAAACAAACCAAGGGAAACTGAACAATAGATTAGGAAATCCTTTAATGAAAATTATGTTGACGAGGATGAGAGGGATATAGAACCCATTGATGAAAATTATTTGAACCTTATAGGTTCTGATAGCGAGAGTGAGGTTTACCTCACAGAAGAAGAACAAGCTTTCTTCTCTCCAAATCAAAATGAAAGAAACTATGAAGATCCCGAAGATCCTGCTATAGACTTTCAGAATGCCATAATAGAAGCTTGCAGGCAGTATGGTCTCAGGAGTTAAAAAACCAAGACAACTCCAAGAAAAGTAGCTCAGACACTGTTCTTACTAAAACCCCTGATAACAACCTTAAAAAATCAGTGAAGAGAAACAGAATCATTGTCAAGAAAACTGACGAAAACAAAGATAAAGCTATTCAGACAAGTTTTGGCTCAGATTATCCTAGTACCTCCACCAAGATTCCCGAGATGGCTGTGTCGAACAAAATCCCAAACCAAAGTCAACACATTAAGAACATAGAAAAAATCATGGCTGAAAAAACTGAAACAAATCTATCCAAACTACAAGTGCCTTTTAGTTTTGAAGAGGAAATTGCTAAAATAAAAATAACCATACCCCTTACTGAACTAATAACTGTAGATAGGTATAGATCTCAAATATTCAAAGTTTTTAACATAGGAAATATGGCAGACACTTTAAATCTGACTGATGATAAGCCCGAGCTTTTATTCGGTCCCGAAATAGAATGTGAAAACTAGGAAGGAACTGTTTCCATTTTCTATGTAAGTTTGAACATTTGAGATAAGATATTACATAATTCCATGTTAGATTATGGTGCCTCCCATAACCTCATGCCTAAAGCAGTCATGGAGAATCTGGGTCTAGAGGTAACTCAACCTTACAAGGACCTGTACTCATTTGATTCAAGTCAGGTCAGATGCTTAGGCCTAATAAAAAACCTGGGTTTTACTTTAACACAATTACCAGCGAAAAACCTAGTCATGGACATGGTAGTGGCTGATATTCCTCCTAAGTATGGAATGTTGTTATCAAGATCATGGGTTGCCAAAATACAAGGTAACCTTCAAATGGATATGTCATTCACTACCATCCCGGTTTTTGACCAAACTAGGAGGCTATACCGAGAAAGTCACATGAAATACATGGTTAGCAACCGGGATAGGCCAAACAACACTCCCATTTATTCTATTCACTCCGCTTTAGATTCTTTTATATTATACAATGAAATTGATATAAGTGAGCAGATAAAAGAAAATGAAGAGGATCTCAAACCATCACAACAACACTTCCAATTCCCAAATGAAGAAACTAATGACCAAAGCTCCAAGAAACCTGGAAAATAGATAAGTATCATGTATGAAAAAGAGACTCTTTGGAGTGTAAGCTTTGATGGTTCTTGTGGCAAAAATGGTTCGGGGGCTGGTATCTGGGTACAAAATACTAATGAAGGCCATTATTTTAGATTAAAATTCCAATGTACTAATAACATTTCGGAATACAAAGACCTTCTCCTTGGCTTGCACATACTTAAGGAATTAGGCGCTACGAAAATATTAGCCCAGGGAGATTCAGAACTTGTAATTAGACAAATCAATGGTGAATATTTGGCAAAAAAGCCAAGACTAAAAGAATACAGGAATGCAACTTTAGACATCCTCAAAACCTTCGAAAAATATGAACTCACTTATATTCCTAGGGTTCAAAATAGCCTAGCAAATGAGCTCGCCTTTGCTGCAAGCAATGGCCAAATACCATGTCTAAATGAGCAATACAGTATTCAGGTAAAACATTGCCCTATAGTACCAGATAATATTTACCATTGAAAAATATTCAATGACGATCAAATTGATGATTTCTTACAATCTAGGAATGAATTTGAAGTAACCAAAACAGTCTGAGAAAATGAAGAAAATAATCCTGGCAAAAATAAAGATCAAGAGCCAAATTTACCTTCTTGGACAGATGTAAACTTGGTAAATCATTCACATGAAACTAAGATAGGAGAGGACATTGACCAAATGGAACTTGAAGTCTTACACTGTGAAAATGACACCATACCCAGAGGGCTTGCACCTTTAGAATAATTTTTTCACTTTAACGATGTGGCCAAGGTCGACATAGAAGAATATAACATAGGATGCCCGGAAGAACCAAGAAAGATCAAACTATCCAAAACCCTCCCCCCTCACATAAAACAGAATTACATCAAGTTGTTTAAAGAATTTAAATATGTGTTCGCATGGGGATACCAAGATTTGAAATCATATGACACAAGCATCATTCAACATAAGATTCCTCTTAAAGAAAACCAGAAGCCTTTCAAGCAGAATTTAAGAAGAATAAACCTATTCTTACTACCTTTGGTTGAAAAGGAAATCAAAAAGATGTATGATGCTAGGATAATAGTGTCCCTCAGGTACTCTGAGTGGGTTTCAAATCTAGTATCAGTTAGAAAAAAAACTAGTGAGATCAGACTTTGTATTGATTTTCGAAACATAAATAGAGCCTGTCTAAAAGACAACTATCCATTGCCCAAAATGGACCACATACTTCAGAAGGTAGTAGCTGCTAAAAGGATCTCATTACTTGATTTTTTTCTGGTTACAACCAAGTACTGGTTTACCCCACTGATCAACACAAAACAACTTTCACCACACCTTGGGGCACTTTCATGTACGTTAAAATGCATTTTGGATTGATGAATTCTAGCGCCACATTCCAAAGAGCCATGGAAATAGCCTTCTCAGAAGACATAGGTTATTTCATAGTCATATATCTCGACGATATCACAATATATTCCAAATCAGATGAAGAGCACCTAATTCACTTAAGAAAGGTTTTTAACAAATGTAGAAAATATGGTTTATCCCTAAACCCCAAGAAAACACTTTTTGGTCTCGAAGAAGGAAAAATCCTAGGTCACATCATTTCGGAAGAGAGAATAAAAATATACCCCTAGAGAATTGAAGGTATATTACAAATAAGTCACCCCAAAAACATAAAGGAGCTACAATCCTTTATCGGAAAGATTAATTTCTTAAGAAGATTCATCCCAAATCATGCCGAACTTCTAAGAGATATCACAAACATGTTGAAAAAAGAGGTCGGGGTTAAGTGGACTACAGAAGCCAAAAAATCTTTTGAATTAGTTAAAAAAGCCCTAACTGAAACACCGGTACTAATAAGTCCCGATTTTACCAAAGATTTTACATTTTTTCATTTGCCTCTGAACACACAATAGCTGTTGTGTTGTTACAAAAGAACGCAGCAGGGAAAGAACAACCCATTGTCTTTTTTAGAAAATCCCTAAGAGATGCTCCATTGAAATATATCATCATGGAAAAACAGGTATTCGCATTGGTAAAAGTACTGAAAGATTTCCAAGTTTACATCTTGCATTCTCATATCATTGCCTTTGTTCCTAATACTGTCGTCAAAGATATATTAAACAAATATCTCGATGGTAAAAGGGGGAAATGGATCGCTATCATCTTAAAATATGACTTAGAAATCTGATACACCAAACTAGTTAAAGGACAATGACTTGCAAGACTAATGGCAAAAACTAACCTCCAAGAATTAGATATAAATTGTGTTGATACCTTAGAAGAAGAGGAAGAATGCACAACCCCTTATGTTGAACAAGTGTTTTCAAATTTAGTTTTGTATGCGGATATTCTTTATGTATTATTTTATCTGAATGCTCCTCCAACTTTATCAAAAACAAAAGCAAGATTTATTAAACAAAAATATCTAAAGTTTTGCATTATAGATAGAGTTCTGTATTGGAAAAATCAAACTGGTATGCTGCTTAAATGTTTTCTTGAGTCTGATGTAGAGAAAATTATGCACGAAATGCATGAAGGAGAATGTGGAGGCCTACCTTATTTCCTGACACTCACAAACTAGTTATGACATGCCATACGTGCCAAATTTCTGATGGCAAGAAAAAGCTTTTACCTTTGCCCTTACATCCCATCATAGTTGAAGGACCCTTCTAACAATGGGGTCTAGATTTTATTGGGGAAATTCATCCTTCTTCATCTGCTCAACGTAAATGTATCCTTACAGCCACTGATTACTTTACCAAATGGATAGAAGCCATACCCTCCAAGAATGCCACCGATTCAGTCATCATTAGGTTCCTAGAAACCAACATCCTATCTAGATTTGACTGTCCTAGAAAGATCACTATGGATATCACTGCTGCCTTTTCCTCCAAAAGAATGGTTGAATTCTGTTACAAATATCACATTTCATTAGGACACTCCACAGCTTATTACCCTCAAGGTAGTGGTTGAGCCAAATCGTCTAACAAAATCCTAGTCAACATCATAAAGAAACTTCTAGAACAAAATAAAAAAACATGGCACGGAAAACTAGTACACGCACTATGGGCTGATAGACTAAGCACCAAAAAAGTAATAGGTATGTCTCCCTACCAACTAGTATATGGCATAGATGCCATTTTCCCAACATCTTTAGGGGTTCCAGTAATGAAGCTATTGCAGGAAGTTCAAATAGAAGAAAATGACATGCAAAGGAGGGTAAATCAGACTATCCATTTACAAAAAACAAGAGAAGAAGTTTACCAAAAGGTTCAGTTAGCGCAAGACAAAATAAAATATATTTTTGAGAGGAGGAGCAAGGAAAATGATTTTCAGATTGGGGACAAAGTGCTAAAATGGTATTCTATAAGAGAAGACAAAGTTAAACATGGAAATTTAGAAAACTTATGGAAGGGGCCTTTCATCGTCAGCTCAGTTAGCAGAAACAATGCCTTTTTCCTGCAAGAACTTGATGGGACTGAAAATTTTGGAGGTCCTGTGAATGGAAAGACATTAAAGCATTATTTTTGTCAAGAGATCCAATTTTAAAACATTTTCAATCATTGTATATACCATTGTTTCAGAAATAAATCAAAAACAGAAAATTCAAAAACAATAGAAAAATAGAAAAAGAGGGTGGTTTGAAAAAATAGAAAGAAAGCCCCATGTTCAAAAAATAGTCATTTGGAAAGCGCGCAAGTCTAAATACCGCTACTAGTGCTCAAATGTATTGTTCATTTATCTAGCCTAATCATAACATTACATGTTTTAAATTTATTTGCTGATAAGTTAGTGAGAGGAAAAGATAGTCAACATTATGTAAGCTTGAATTATCAAAGAGAGTAGATAGGAAAAGATACTGGTTCGACATGCTCAAAACAAAACCAAAGAGGAAAGCAGGGATGAAAAACAAATTGTGTATCCTAGCCTTGCTTTTCTAGACTTCATTTTATGCAAAATAATATTTGTGTGCAGCTTGTCTTTCATGCCACAAATACATGACGAATCAGACTGTCTAATCCTAATTTGGTCATTTTTCAATTTCATGTTTTATATTGGAGAATAAAATCTTGTCAGACAGCTTAACCTTGATAGTCGATCTAGCATAGGTAGAGAAAAAAGGAGTTCATCAGCTTAATCTGAACTCCTGGTGGATATAAGTGTAGAATTAGATAGTATCATTTTTCAAAAATATTATGCCAAAGGGTTGCTAGTCCAAATGCACCCAAAATAAGAAAAAATGTTAAGAAATATATTGGGGTGGGTAGAAATATCATTGATGCTAATCATGCTATCAAATTTTCAGAAATGGCATCAAGTAAGAAAGAAATTTGCGCCAATGGATAAAGACACTGGTCTTCAAAGAACCGAGATCTGAAATTCTGGACACCTCCTAAAAAGGATTTGCCCTCCCCAAATGGAGCCATTGTTACTCATCAGTGTTTTTCACCTGTTGATGATGACTAGTTCTTCAAGCCAAGTTTTCTAGCAGTTGATCTCCAATTTGTAAAATTTACTAGCTGGAAAACACCCATAAACATTTTTTCCCTCCTACCTTTTAAAATCAACCCATGATGAGATAAAACCTAATTTTCAAGCCCTATCTAGTCTCAGTCATACAAACTTGTCCATTAGCTCCAAAGAGAATACTCCAAATTTGTCCAAAAAGTCTCCCCTAAGTTAGGTAGTGGCGCTTTAGGCGATCCTCCCTTGGCAAACTATCCTAAAGCCAAAATAACCTCTGTCTAATATCAACCAGTCATAGATAACCTTCCTATTCTACAAATAAAGCTTTATACCCTCTTAAATCATGCCACTAACAAACCTTGATGTCTCAGCAGTGCATATGCCCCAGGTCAAACTAATATTAGGTGGATTTACAGTGTTTCAGAGTCTTCTTCAAGAGAAAAAGTGCACCAGTGTTCCAGAAGACATTATTAAAACTTAACATGAGAAGACAGCTGCTTCTCATGTGGTTTTGAGCCTGGAATGCAAGTACTGGACAGAGAGTTATTTCAATAAGCTCCTGCAAACACAGTCAAAAGGTTAGTGACTTATGAATAACAAGTAATACTCTACAGATACTGGTCAGGTTGCTTCTGATGTCTAAAGATGCATAAAGGTATTTTAATAGCAGGATTACATGTCTCAGAGAAATGCCCCTCAAGGCATATTGTCAATTTGTCACTTTTATTTGATTTACTATGAATAGGCAGTGAAAGGGAAAGATGACACTATTTTAAAGAAGATGAAATGGCATCACTGTGTAAAACCTCCTCCCAACATGAGCAGAGGGTTGAATGACTGAGAAAACCTCCTCCAAACATGAGCAAAGGGTTGGGTCACTTATTGTAAAGGCCTCCTTCATTTAATAAGCAGAGGGCCAGGAACAGAGGTTTAGCCTCATTTAAGGGCACAAGGCTAACAAAGCTGAAAATAGCCTTAAAAACTTGTTTTACACCTTTTTCTCCAATGGATGAGACCACTAACATAGCAGTGGTGTTTCAAGAATTGATTATGTGGTTTCACTATTTGAAAGGCAAAGTTTTAGTGTAGTGGGAAACAATTGGATGATTATAAGTGCAAAATGTTCTTAAGAAGATGGCCAAGCAGTGGTACTGTAATAATCAAAGAGGTTTGGTTTTTATTCTATCAGAGATCTCCTTCAAAGGAAATCTGGAGCTAAAATGAACAAAATTTGGACAGACTCATCAAATGTAAGGAAAGGGTATGGCATGTGTTTAAAATTCAGGGACAACATTCAAATAATCAAGCCATATCACTATCACAGTCAAAGGCCTTTTATGGACATGTGAAAAAGCCTGGCTGTTCCATAGGATTGCATTGAGGGTCTCTAAAGCCCTTTTTCCTTGATGAAAAGATATAGATAAAGCCATGGGTGGATGCGAGTAAGGTTTGTCACCCACAGTCAAAGGAAAAATATCCAAAGGCGCCTGACTGTTTTGATCAAACTAAACAATAGTCATAATTATCATCAAAACACCAGGAGAGCAGAAATTGTCAAAGTAAGTTTTGATGTTGTGAATTATCTTTTTCCAAGATATGGCATGAGGGTGTTGAAGGTCTCTTTTTCTTATGTTTAAAAAGGTTTTCCTCCAAAAGATACAAAGTCACATTTTTGGAGATGGCATTGTTGTTTATCCAAGTGCTATTCCAAACACACAGGCAAAGAACACTTTCATGATCAAAACCATGCTTCTTGTCTAAAAATTCAAAAGATATACAGTGCTTGAAGAAACATAGGTCACAAGAAAATTCACCTAGAGAAATAACAGTTGATTCGTCAACTTGAAGATGACCTCCCTCACAAAAGGCAGAGGTTCAGTTTTCTTAAGGTGGCCACCCTGCAAATTTTCTCATATAAATGATTAAAGAGATAGTCAAAACAAGTTTCATGTTATATAAAAGGATCCTCATCAATAGATGAAGGCTCTTTTATAAAGGCTCCAGAGGAATACAACTCAAGAGATGGTGAGACAACGGTTAGAAGACTGCTTGAAGTACAACTACACTTATTGAAAGGAGTTTTTCATTTTAAAGGAGCGAAAATATCTTCAAAAGCATAAAGACAGTGATTTATGTTGTTTTAAGACAAAAAGGCCTTTTTAGCCTCGAAACCCTCACAAAAACAACCACAATGATGTTGTATAGGTGGAAGACCATTTAAAAGTCTATTATACATTTTCAAAGCCACGAGACAAGTGTCTGTTGGCTTCTCACTGCAAGAAAAAAAATATTAGAGCAAATTTCGAGTGTTTTCAGGCTTTCAAGCCTGTGTGGCGTTCCTGGAAGAGTGAGCAGCACGTTTGGGAAAGAAATTACAAAAGGCCGTAACGACCGCACAACGCGCCTATAGTAGCGCGCGACGCACCTGTAGCGCCGGTCACCAACTGCCCGAAGGACGGCTCGACAACCCTCCACTGCGCGGCGTTTTTATCTATGAATGTGTCGCTACTGTTTAAACATCCAAAATGCCTTCAAAGGGTCTTGGGACCTGCTCAACTCATCAAGCAAGGGCCATAAGCCATCTTTAAGGTTTTTTTTTTATTGCCCCTTGGTGCATTCAAAATTCTAAGGGGTTATTGATACCATGTTTTTCCAATACTAAAACAGTGATTGAAGAGTGGAGTTCTTGGTAGAAAATCAAGGTTGTTTGTTACTGTGTTGCCAAATATTGTTACAGTAGAAGGCTAGGGTGTGTTTTTATCAGTTTCAAAAGGCCTAAAACTGCCTTCAAGCAAAGTGATAAACCATATACTAATGACAAGACAGAAAACACGGTGGCAGAGGTTTCAAGTTGCTGTAAGGTGTCCTAACAATGGTAAAACAAAATTAACCCTTGTCTGCAAAATATAAGGTGAAACAGTGTGTATAAGGTGAAAGCAGTGTTTGTAAGGTGAAAACGGTGTTCATGATGTGAAATTTTTGTCAATTTAAAAAGTGACCTCTCTGTATGGTAAAAAAAACTAACTTTTTGCAGCCTCCATAATCAGAAAATCAAAGTCTGTGATTGAAAGGTTTTCTCTAGATAACTCAAGGGTGTTTTGTCTACCTTTGTATAGAAACTAATGAGCAGTAGAAGAGTATTGTTTGAGGGAAGGATGTTTTGTTTTTGTCAAAACACCAAGGATCCTTTCTCAAATAACAAACCACAAACATCTCTTTTCAAAAGACTTTTCCCAAACACAGTGATCAGATTGAGTTTGTTTCATTTTGACAAATACTTGTTTTTTGGCATAAAAGTGGCAAAAAAGTGATTTATAAGGAGCACAAAGTTAGTGTCGGGGGACTATTTTAGAAAAAATTTGAAGCAGCTTGTCTTGGTCAAAAAATCAAAGAGTATTTAAAACAAAAATGCCTCCCAGGAAAGACAGTAGAAGTGGCCTTCACAGGAGGTTTGAGCCTGTTTCAACTGAAGAGGTAAGTGCTCATCCATAAGTCCTATTTAACTTCCATGAGGTTGGGTGTCTAGATTTTTGTCAAAGGGTGCAAGAGGTGAAAAGCTATTCCTCTTTGACAGATCTTTGTGCTTTGAAATTTCAAGGGAAACACTTTCAGCTGGCAGGCTTGGATTTCAAGTTCTCTCCTAGGTCCATTTCCAAGGCCACCAAAATTCCTTATGTCACAGAGAAGTGGTTTAAACAAAGCCACCTAGATTCAGAATAGTACAAACCTTTTCTGAAGCTTGAGCATAGAGACACATGTCCATCCATTTTTCCCTTCTCATATCCGTTGACTACTTATGCCCCCGTCATGAAGATAATCATGAAATACTTCACTTGCGAGGGAATATTCTCTCAAGTCTATGCTTACCATGTCCAATTGCTCATACATTTCATAAGAAAAAAAATTGTTAAATCTTCCTATCTTCCTCCATATAAGTATTGAAAAAATGGCCTCCACTGCTCAAAAAAAAATCCCCTTCTCAGTAGATAGCTTGCCTCTTCCATCATTCCCTCATCAAGGTTATCATTCTTCATCCGCTTGAGAAGAAGGAAATATCTTGAGATACTTTCATTGCACATCCAGGTTTTGCCACTGTCCCATCATTCCATACATCTCCTTCTCTTTCCACTCACCATCCTTCACCTTCTTCAAGCAAGCCCATTCCCAAGAAGCTCAAATTTCCCATTGGACAAGAAGAAGAGCATGAGCAAGGGGAAGAGTAGCATATTGAGACAGAGAAGCAAGGGGAAGAAGGGAAAGATAAGGAAGGGCAACATGATGAATAGGTGCAGGACAGTGAGGAAAGGCAGCCTCATGAAGAAGAACAGCAGCATGATGATGAACAACATGAAGATGAACAACAACATGATGTTAAACAACAGCAAGATAAGGAAGGGCAGCATGATGAAGAGGTGCAGCACAGTGAGGAAAGGTAACCTCATGAAAAAAATCACAATGATGATATATAGCACAGTGATGAAGAGCAGTGCCATGAACAAACTCAAGACAGTGGCAAGAATTATGAGGAAAGTAACAAGGGAAAAGAGCCAATAAAGCATGTGCTACCTGTCTCTCCTAGGCAAGGGGCCATGCTCTCCTCTCCAAAAGTGGCCAAGCTCCAGACATCAAGGAAAAGGGTGCCTAAAGCTGTAACTCCAAATGTCAATAGGGCCCTCTGAAGCAAGGGGAAATTGCCCGAGCAGCCCATTGTCACCTTGCCCAAGAGGAGGAATACCAAGATAGCCACTCAAAGCAAGGGAAAGGAGAAAGAAGAAAGAAGCCATGAAAAGGAGAGGGACTTCGGCATAATTCAAATCCAAAGTGATGATAGCGACAATGAGGCCCGAATCCTAGAAACTCTCTTGATCAATAGATAAATCCAAATTGATGCTTTGAGGATAGATATAGAGAGGGCTAGAAACTTCAATTACTTTTTTCAAATTCAAAATAGACAGATGAGTGTCCACATGGCAGTATATGAGACCTGGGCCATCAAATACAAAAAAGAGGCCTCCAAGGTGCAAGTTAAATTGGAAGAAATCATGGGTGAGTTCAAGGATAGCAAAGATAAATATCAGCCTAGGAGAAAGAGGCCAAGAACCATGGGACTCAAAAAAGCCCTTGAGAAACAAAAGGAGGAAGAAGCTACCCTTCTCCAATCTACCCCTCTCACTACATTGTTCACCCAAGAGATAGAGAACAATCGAGAAGTATGGCTTGAGAGGGTAATTGATCACTTGGAAAAGAAGTTGGAGAAGGCCAATAGAGATTTGGACCTTCAACGGAGCATGAACGGGCACTATAAGAAGCTCAATCAGTTTGCCTGGCAGAAATTGAAGGCCACACAGGAAAAACTCAAGGAGGCTCAAAGGAGGCGCCCGACACCAACATTGAAGAAAGACACCTCAAAGCTCCAAATTTTGGCCTCAGCTTCACAACATGTTTCTGAAAACCCTTGAGGGTCATGCTCGCCAAAATTGGGCGAAATTCAACAAGTTTTGTTTTTTTGTCATTTTTGGGTTTTGGGTAAAACTCATGGGCATCGCCATTTCTGTTTGGGGCATCATCAAAGGATGAAAATGGTATCATTGGATGCCATAATTTCATATGAATATACTCAGTCATTTTTAGATCATTTTAAGATTATTTTCTTCCCCAAAATGGTGAAAAACACTCACTTTTTCTACACTCTGCCCCGTTTATCAACAAGGTCTATTTTTTGGGTTTTTACACACAGTTCAGTTTTTTATGGACTTATATTGGTAAGTTTGGAGCAGTCTAAGAATTTTCAGAAAGTATACATTTAGTGCTTTCCAACGAGCCATCACGGGCCTCATTTTGACATCGGGAAGGCCTCCAAAAGTTGTCGGCGAGTCAGAGGGCTTTCCGCTGATATATTTCTTAAGTATTTTTGCAAAAATGAACCTTTCTAAAGTGACTTTTCCTCGTGTCCATTTAGCTATTTTTGTGCATGATTAGTTATGAAAAGTCAATATATTTTCCTTTTTTAGCATTTTTTGAGATATTTTATTAGATATTTTGTGCCTTGGGTTTTGCAAAGCCTCAAGGACAAAATCAGATATTTTGGATAGGCCAATGAGATTGCAAGTTGAACTAGAACGTTTTCGTCACTTTGGCCTATATATTCCAAAGGCTTTCATTGTAAATGAGGCTGAACTTGATGAATAGAAGTAATATATGGTTATACAAGCTTGGAAGAAACACTTGTCTCATGCATTGGATAGTTTCTTGAATGTTTTTGGATGATGAAGGAGGTCTGTTGTTGGATTCCTTGACTTGGTAAAATGGTATAGTGTCCCTCTCTGTTATGCTTCTTATTTTTCATTCATAATTCCATGTTCTTGCTTTCTATGAGACAGTAGAGAATGGTTTTGAAACATGCCCTTGGAGGCACCTCAATTTTCCTGTTTCTTTATAGCTTCTATGTTTTCTTCCTTCTTAGTCACATCAAAGAATCCTTGATTGCTCTTTGATAACTGAAGAATATTGTTTTCTTTTTTCATTTATGGTTTTATGCATGCTAAGTATGATTCACGGTATGCCCTGATTACTCATGGCTAGTTATAGCTCCACCTCTGAAACATTTCTTTGATTGTTTGATTATCATTTATTGAACCAAGGAGGTCTTGTACTGATATTTTCCTTTGTCTAAAACTATGCAATCTTGATTCAAAGTGCACAATAGCTTGAAATACTATGCTTATGTGTTTCCTCATAGTGATTTGAGTTGTTTGTTTGTCTTAAATATATTTCCCCAAAGTCTGATAGCCATTTCCTAAAGTTAGAGAGTCATATCTCTCTATGCATGGCTTGAATATTTATTTCTATGCATTGATCAATTTATAGTTACATTTCTCATGATTAATGGTTAGCCCTAACATGTTTATGTCAGCTATTAAACTATTTATATTTGAAATCCTTTGTTTGTCACAAGTTTAATGTCCATCTCACTCCATTTTACCCAAAGATCCATTTTGCCTCGAATCAAATCGGCCCTTCAGCAACCTTGTATCACCATCTGAAAGCTTTCTTGACCTTTTTGACCCCATAACCCAGTTAATCCGACATCTTTTTACCTATATTAGTCTTTGATCAGTTCATCCCTCACAACCTAAAAACAAAAGCCAAAAAACCTACTTCATAACTAGCCTAAAACCAGAAACACAAGAATCAAACACACAGATATCCCTTACACAAATAGAGAGAGCCCTCTCTAAGTCCAGGAAAGCTAGGTCCTTGGGCTCCAAAGACTGGTTTGATGTTACACTGTCATTTGGCTTGCCAATAAGCCAAATCACAGGACCCTAACACCTCACAATATTTAATTAATTCTCATTAAAATCATTCAAAACATCACGTAAGAAATAAACTCCCTTGAAAACACAAAACCCCTAAGTATATTAAAATACAAATACATTTCTGAGCCTAATGCTCCTGCATCAGTTAAGCTAGAGGACCATAATTGTCAAAGGTTTCTAACTAGAAGAAAAAGCTACCTTGGATCAATTTTGCTGCCAAGGCAAGGGATTGTTGTTCCAATTATTTGAGATGTGCAATTATTAGAAGTCTCAGCATTCCAAAATAGTTTTAATAGACAATAGAGCAATGATTTGGTCAAATTTGAAATTTATAAGCTAGAAATTCATTGATACCTCTTATATAAGATAAAATTTATTTTTAATTTTATAAATAAGACCTTTCATATACCTTTAATATAAGTATTTATGTTTTGTCATATTTTTTCTTATTTCAATTTAATTAATATGTAGTGATTTCTATATGTTTACTTTTGGTTCCTATTTTAAATTCATAAGAGTGACAAAATATTATGGGATTTGATTATATTTCAGAAATATTTTAGAGCTAAAATGGCCGATTAGGGGTTTGGATAAGCTCAAGCACTTTTGGAGTCTCCTTGTATCCCCACCAATTTTTGGGTGCAATATCTTTTGAAAGTGAATCAGCAGCATCTGCCATGGATCAGCAACAACATGTGACCTCCTTCTCCACTCCAGGTTACACCAACAATAACCAAGGTTTTGGGATGCCCCCTAATCAGGTTCAACAAACCCGAGTTCCATTTCTTCTGACATGCTATATTTCACATTTCTACAAAATATGCTAATGGGTATGTGTTACACAACATTTTGTCACTATCCTTGAAATCCCCATCCCGCACATTGGAGGGTCATTTCTGTGACTTCTGAAAATGTTCATGCCTTGCAAAAACCTTCATTTCATCCCTCTACATGAAGATACCATTCCTCTTGGTGACATTTTCTTGAACAGAACATCAAAAAGCCATGTTTTTGCCTTGGCGCGAGTAGCCAGTTCTGCCCTCACGCCGATGTGGAATATTAACACTAGGGCTCATGCCACCTGGTGCTCTGTCACAGTGTAATTCCTGCACCAAGATGTTTTGGGAATGTTTTTTAAAAATAGAGGTGGAGGTTCCATTCCAACCACCTCCGGGATGAGTCATTGGGAGTGGTTTAACTGAAACAACCACGGACTCCTTCCTTTAGTTAGTAGTTTCCACCTCCCTTGGAACACTCCTAAAGGATAAACCTCCCTTCCACCTTTGTAGGGATCCCCACCTCCTCCTTTCCCTCTATATAAACAAGCCTTCTCCCTTTATGATAACTAGTTTAACAAAGAGAATTATATAGTTGAAGTGCTGAACTTGGAGAACTAAGCTATATTTGAATAACTGAGTTATTGAGAAGGTAGACCAAGAAGGAACTCCATCGAGAGGTCCCTTATCCGTACGAATTCCCAGACAAGCTTTGAGACGTGCTTCACCCGAGCCCCGCTAGAGGAGACTGCAACATCAGAGCATGGTTTTATCTCTTCTTTCTAACTATTAATAAATTACTATTGTCTAGTTCCCGTCTTGTGTTTTGTCTTTATCGAATGAAATATGCTAGTCTTCTCTGACTGACTAGTAGTTTTTGGATGGAATTAGTATGTGGTATGTGGTTATCATTTTCTGATCTTTGTGAAGGTGTCCAAACACAATGGGCGGAGGGGTTGTGACTTGCCTTCGTTCAGGAGCGAGAGGTTCTCATCATCACTACGAGTGTCGACGACAGCTTTGGACCATAGGTAGGCCATCTTATCGTATTCTCTTTCATTCAAATATCTAGGAACCTACACACTAGCATGATTCCTTGTTACTAGAGCCACCCTAAGGCTAGAGGGATCATCTCTATCCGCAGAGAGGATTTACCTACGTAACAGTATGAAATCCAAGTGTGAGGCCTACTCTATGGGTATTCAATTGTACAAACTTTCTAGCACATTGAATAAGAGATATAGTCAATATGACATTATTTTTCTTGCTCTGGACCTCAATTATGGAGACTCCTCTCCAATTTTTCCATTTGGGAAATCAAATATGAGGAGAAGCTTTCTTCCCAAAGTAAAACCATATGGTACATTCCATTCAACCACAAGAAAAATCTAGAATTTGAAATCTATTATGAATGGTGAAGGTCGAAATCTAAAACTTTCCCAAATAAATATCAACATAGTTCTTGTGTTACCTTTCAAAATGACACTTAATGCTACACACCATCATGCACTTGAATTCAAAATTCACATTCAAATTCTTCCAGAAAATTCTTGTAAAATTTCAAATATTTATGTTGTTTTAAACTATTATCTTTCAAAATTTCATGTATTGGATGCTGAAAATGAGAAAAATACTTTGGTATGAAACCAACTGGTGAATAATTTCCAACAAAACGGGCACTGCCAAGACATCATTTAGAGGTAGAACATATGTACTTATGAAGCATAGAAAGATATCCTTGATGCATTGTCAATGTTTGGATAGGGTTATTTTTGGAGAAAATGACTCCTTATTCTTAGAATGGCGATATTCAATACAAGTAACTGCCAGAGAAGAGAGATCATCGTGTGACATAACCTTATTAACAAAAGTGAACAGGGAATGATGATTTATAATGGCATACTAAGTTTTCAGTTCTTTTGAATATTTGTCTTTAACATTTAAAAATGTCAAATGCCAAATTTGCAGCATCATGGTTTGGCACCATGACCTTGACTATTGTTCACCATGCTTATAATTTCATTGATGTATTCATATCTATAAACAACGTTTCAAATAAATAAAAAATTTCTATAAGAAAAATCCAGACCTCCAGGGTGCTACTCCTTGTCAAATAAAGTCAAAATTGAATTACACAATCTGACACATCAGAATCTCCTATATCCCGGTGGTATCCATCCAAATTCTTATAATAGTGTCTTCAAGATTTATGTTGGCATTTCCAATGAGAGGTTTAAGTAATGCAAGATGGAGCTTCCTTCATTGTTGTATATGGAACAATATTTTATTAACATAAAGATTGATGGTTTTTTCTTTATGAAAAGGAAATGTAAAAATAATATATTGTGGTCAATTGAAATGATTTTTTTTTAAGCTTTTCATATTGGAAGGGCAACATAAATATATGCCCTTCTAATTGAAATTTAGACCTTCCGTTCAAATTTGATCACTACATCCGTGGCGTTTGGGCCAAGTTAATTCATTCATTCAATTCTTCATTTTATTTCCTTACCTACCAATACTCTCGCTGTGTTTTGTATTGGATGTAACTCACTACATTTCCATTCCATTAAGGAGTTGTCTATGGAGATTGAGAAATTGCTCTGATTGTCAAAATTAGCTGAAATTTGGGAAAACAATTTTTAAGAAATCTTGTAGTGTTTGAATCATGTTTTTGATGGTGCAATTGGATTTTGCACCATCAGAAAACTTTAGGGCACCTAAAATATTAATTTTTGAAAGATATAACCTGGATTTACAAAAATCCTTGCCGGATTTTCTTAAAATCGTATTGGAATTCCGTGATTTTTAGGGAAAAAAAGCAGTATAATTAAACTACCACTTCCATTAAACAAAAAAATATGTGCAAAAACCTTCCAAAAATTAATGTAGGTAGACTATCTCATTCCGGTAGCACATAGTTTAAGGCGAAGGAGGTACTGCCTGGACTGCCAAAGATAGTAGGAATCACAACAAAAAGAACTTAAAAAATCTTGCAGTAGCCATGTTTGAATTATGTTTTTGATTATAGAAATCGATTCAAAAACATGAAAAACCCTCAAATCACCCAAGATATTGAAGTTTCATAGTTATAACCTAGATTTACAAAAATCCCTACCAGATTTTTTAAAATCTTACTGAAATTTCCATAATTTTCAAAGCAAAAAAAAAAATCTAATTAAGCTATAGGTTTAATCCAAACTATTGAATCAAAGTGGGCCAGGTGTTGGACTACAGCTCAACGTGGCCCTGATTTTAGTAACTCTATCAAATTCAAGCAAAAAATCTCAAAATGGACTCATAAATGGTTATCTCTTGGAGGCCGTTTTATCATGATCCAGGCAGTGCTGGCCCAGCTTATTGTTTATTGGAGTCATCTTTTCTTCATTTAGGAGGGGATTATCTCACATATAAATGTTATCATCTCTCATT
Source organism: Pinus albicaulis (assembly GCA_034641835.2). NCBI lineage: Eukaryota > Viridiplantae > Streptophyta > Pinopsida > Pinales > Pinaceae > Pinus > Pinus albicaulis. The sequence continues at coordinate 636,027 of JAXQQM020068480.1, forward strand.
TTCTATGGGGACGGTTTAATTATGAAATTATTATCACCTTTATAAGCTGGAGTTTTTATTTTTCCTGAAAGAATCTGGGTGGATGGGGCATTCTTAACACTCGAGCCTTCAATTTGAATCTTCTTGTTAAGTCACTGTGGCAGGAAATCCAAAATAGGGGTATATGGGGGGATATCATCTCATGAAAATATTTTCCAAATGACCCTATGCACTTTATATACTGTCATCAATTTATTTTCTCGTGCAACATGTCGGTTATATGGAGTAGTTTCAAAAACATCATTCATATCTTGGCAGGGGGTCTGGTGTGGAGCTTTGGTAATCAGCAACTGATTCTTCTGAGCAGGGATAAAATATGTCGCTTGTATATTCTTCCAAACATCAGCAATAGGATATTACACACATTGACAGAGAGGTATCTATTATCTGTCACAGGTGATTTTTTGCCGGGAATTCAGTGTGCCTGTCATCAAATCTGTTGCATGATTGGGACTTTCAAGGAGTTATGCGGAGGGCTGGTAAAATTACAGAATGCTGATACAGACTGCCTGTTTATCCCTATGCAATGAGGGTGACAAACCGGTTTGGGCTGGAAAAATGAAGGATGAGGCCCTGGTGGTTAAAAACATATACTCCAATATAAACCTGTTTGAGGTTATGGATTACACCTCTTCTGGTTTCAAAAATTTTTGGCATAGAAAGATACCGACCAAAATCCTTCTCTTTGGGTGACTAGTGTGGAAGGAGAATATTTTAACGTGGGATGGCCTCAAGCGTAGGGGAATGCAGGGGCTAGGTATGTGTGTTTTCTATTTTAATGTCGAGGAAACAATTGACCACTTATTCTTTACTTGTGCCAAGGTGACACACATTTGGCATCTATTCAACAAATCTCTTCTCAGGACATCATGGTCTCCGACTAACTTCATTGATGTGGCACATCGTTGGGATCAAGTAATGGGGCAGTTTCAATTTCTGCCATTATTTTTTGTTTGGGAAATCTGGCGAAGCAGGAACCGACACAATTTTGAAAATACTCCTATCATTATGCCTCATATCTTCAAATCTATTATGAAGTGGATTTGTGATAGGGATCTTACTTTGAGTATTGATTATGATGGATCTAGAAGGATTTGACCCCATCCTATATCCCTACCTGCTATTTTCTTCGATGGTGCCTGTTAGGATGGGATTATGGGATGTGGGTCTTGCATTTACTTATCCCAATCTGAGAAAATCCATATTTTCTAGAATGGGGGTAGGAGCACAAATAATTTGGTAGAGCTTATGGCCCTTTGGTGTGGTTTACTAGCTGCTTGCAATTTGGGTCTATGGTAGGTTTACATCTATGGTGATTCCAAGCTTATTATTGAAGCTATACTTTGCCTATCCTCCCAATTCTCTCTGACTTCTCATGGATGGTTCAAAAGGACAAGATATTTGTGGGAGAAATTGGACTATCCTCCATTGCATCATATATATAGGGAGAACAATACGAGAGCGGATGGTTTATCAAAAATAGGTTTGGGTATGTTCTATGGTATATTGCAGGTGACACACTATAGGGACAATATCATTGTCTGGTCAAGAAATATCCACATCCCATGATCCTACGCTATATGCTTTCTGGTTGATGTCAAGCGAGCCGGTTTATCCTTTTTTTGGTTTCTTCCACTATAGCCGTGATTCTTCGTTATGGGTTTTCCCTCTGTCGATGACTTCAAGCGATCCTGTTTAATGATCGGATCTATTTGGTCAAAGGGACTTGTCAAGTCTTCTTCACCAAGAGAGCCTTCCTGTCCCCTTAATATGCTGTGGGGTTTTCACATACGCTGGCTTATTCGCTCCTCTCTGTATGACTGATATAACCTTTTTGTTTTTTTTTTTTTATGTTGTATTGGAATATCCTGGTTGTTTTTTTCTCTATCTCGGTATATTCAGGTCCAAGCATAGGGATGTATTTTTTGTGCTACTACATGTTTTCTATTTCTTAAAGAGTGATATGTTGTATGTAATTAGTATGGGATGATGGATAGAATTATATCTTCACATATTCACAATGTTGATAAACTATTTGGAAGTGTAGACTACAGTTCTTATACTGTTGGATGTACTATTTATAAATATATAATACATCATTTTTTTCCTTCTGAAAAAGAAGAGATGGGTTAGCGAGTCAACGACTTCCACCCTTTTCCATTTGCTAGAATGACAATCAGGTGATTCATCTCTACAAACAGTAAAACATGAAAAGCTTCTAAACCCTATCAAAAGTGTGTCAATTATCATACTTCTGTCGAATTTCGACTTCCGCAAAATAAATAAAAACTGATTAGGTAGTTAACTTGTATATATTAATTCCCATTTCAAGGTTTTTGATTTACTTATTCCCTTTTTCATTTTCCATCTGACTCATTCTATGTTTGCTGGAATTCAACTTGAAATATCCAAATTACAAATTATTTCATTTGTTAGTATTCGTTTATAAATATTGTTTAATTATTTTATGTTTTTGGAGTTTTTTCTCATAAAATAATTTGTTAATAAATTGTGATTGTGATTTTTTTGTTTTTTAAAATCTGTTTTTGAATATATAAATGGATTTTTGTCGTATAAATTTTTTGAGGGCACCTGAACATATCATTCCAACAAATCCCAATTGGATTTTGGGTATGTTTCACTGCATTTACAACTTTGTAAATTTGAGTGCTCAAAACTTGTAATTCGAACAAATCCCTATCCAATTTTGAGTAAATTTGACTAGATTTACACCTTTGTAAATTTTAGTGCTCAAATTGTTACTTGGACCTTTGCACCATAAACAAAAAAATCTCATACACTAATTTAATATCTAACTATAATGACTTTAACATAAAATTATTTTATTTTATTTATTTGATTTCAAATTTTTTTATTATGTCAAAAGGTGCATTTTAGGACTCATCGTGAACTAGATGTGTACACCTAGATTTGACTCATATCCTTTTAAAATCAAAATAAAGTATTAAGTATACAAATAAAATAATATTGACACTACTACAGTCAACCACAAAAATAAATATACATATTTAGTTAATTTTAATTAAAAATATTATATAATAGTTAAATAATTTCATATTTGACTCATTGTTAATGGTGAGGTCAGTATGAAAGAAACAAATGGGTAATTCCTAACTTAAAATTGATATCTATTCCATTAAAAATAAAAATAAAATAATTAGTCAATGAATAATTAATATCAATTCTATATAAGATTTATTTCAATTAAAAGTATTATAAATTATTATATTAAAGGTTAGTAGAAAAGAGATTTGATTATTATTATTATTATTATTTCCACTTGAACTAATAGATTTCAATATCAACATTATCTATAATTATATAAAAGTAAAATTTTAAAAAATATAACTAGCAATTTCTCCATCATCAAATGTTGCAAAGGAAACATCGTAATATTCTTAAAGATATCCAATAGTTGCTAAGCAATATATGTGTAGTGAAATTCATGTCTATCTTATTCTGTGTGTAAATTTCCATACAACTTTACACCATATAAATCCCTATCAACTTTGTCAGATTCACAATTCGTTGTCTACCCGACAAGAGATATTCATGTCCTGAGACAAGACATTGCTTCATTTCCAATTGTGCAATAGAAGAGAGCTCTTTTGCATAAGGAACACTGGCACTAAGATACCACATAGCTTGAGATGCACAATCAGCATATTAAAAATGAAGTGTGAGTAAGACTCAGGGTTTAAAATATATCAGATCTTGACACTCTAGATGTTGATAGAAAGCACAGAGTGATACCTGTTGGCCAGAGGGAAGAAGGAAGAATGACATATGTTGAGATTGAGATTGAGATTGAGGTTAAACTAGTATTGGTAATAAATTTGTTATTATATTTTTTATATTTAAATATTTTTATTACATATTATAAATTAATTATAGATTGGGGATTTCACATATTGAAATCCACAAATAAAACCCTAAATTTATGTAAACCCTAACACAAGACCTAGGATAGTCAATACCATTAATTTCATGAGCTCAAACTGCAACTTGCTTGAGGTGAATGAAGAGAAGCATTAAAAATGTAAATAACAGAGAGCTAATCAGAAAAACAGAGCAGACATTGTTGAATTAAACCTTTTCATGACAACCTCTTTCACCATGGCATGTGCTTCTGATCCACAAGGCCTTCATACACTGCTTCAGATTATGAAAATATATTGTAACTCTTTTTTCTATTTTTTAAGTAGTAGACATGGGACGCCTAATTTTTATTTTGTGTTGTAAATGTTAGATGGATATTTTGAAAGCAATTGAAATGGTTAGCTCGGTACAATGATATAAACACAATGACATAAAGAAAGACTCTAATTTATGTCAAATGACTACAACTATTTTTCTTTGTTTCTGAATTTGAACGCTTCCATTAGAAAGATCCTAAAAGGTTCCCTCTCCACATTTTCCTCTTTAAAAAAATATATTTGTAAATATATTTCTTGAGATGCTTGTACAGGGTGATTTCAGTGTTATTTGGCATGAAAGAAATAATGTAACCGAGTTTATTTTCTGCACCAGAAGGATGATGAAATCAATAAAAAATTTACACATGCATGTTTTCTATTTGATTAAGAAAAAATGGTGTAAAAGGATAAATTTATTTCTAATCAATAGTTTTAGATGTATGGAATTTCTAACCTGGATATGTAAAGTCGTTAGATTGTAATACAACTCCTAGAAGATCTAATTATGCTGTCACGGGGAAAGTTGTAAAAAATAATTATTTATGTCAAAGATATCGTTTTACCACCCATTCTCTTGTCTGTTGCAGGTCTTGTTTTCTCCCAGTTGTCTCAAATTATATATGGTTTTTGAATATTGAAAATGTATTTTCCCCCCAATTTTTGGTGGATGGAGACTACTTATAACTTGCCCCTTACATTGTTTCCTAACTTTGATCACCCTTTTCTACCAGTATTAATTTGTCTCAAGAATCAAAAAACATTCAAGGGTCTCAAAACAGGTATATTGTGCAATTTCCACTGTCATTATATTTCACATGCAGGGTAGCTATAATAGTAATGGTTTTCAATAGGGACGATAGCTAAGGGAAAATGAAATATGCAATATTTACCTTCCAGATTCATTCAAGGGTTTCATGATCTCTTTGTTGTAGGCTTGCACCATACCTCTGTAAAATCATGTTTCTCATCACTTAGCAGCTGGCAAGAATGGAGTTTCCATTTTTAAGGAGAGACAAGAAAATTATTTCAAACAGGGAATTATTTGTGACATGTCCTAGAGAAAGGAAACATCGTTTTGCTTGAGTGTAACTTACTGAACTACCTATTTTAATATGAAATTTTGAATTTTAAGTAATTGACATAGAAATGACTAGAGTCTTATCTTTTGGATAAATCACTTTGTTAATAGACGTGACATTCATCAATATTAAGGTTCTGTTTTGAAACAAAGAGTTATACAGTGTAATGAGAGAAATTAGGAATATGAAGAGATGATTAACTTCACCAATTTTGCTCCAATACTGCTGAAAATATACTTATCTCATTATTCAATGCATACCATATAAAGATATTTTTACAGTGGGCCTTGGAAAAATATTTACTGTATGAATTCCCAAGTGTCATCGTCGTCTTTATTTCTACAATGTTATTAATAGAATAACCATCTCACAGTTCAGTTCTACCATAAAAGAGTTTTTATTTTTCCATTAGGCCTTGGACAATTTTTTTGGATGAATTAATAGGTCTCATCATTATATGAAAGTGTATCATTCTATTCAACCTAGTGCTACAACGCTACTGACAAAGTACTGATCTCATTTCTTAGTGCATACCATATATGAGTTTTTACAGTATTCCCTGGTAAAGTTAACTGGATGAACTTGCAAACTGTAATATTCCTAATTAGCCCAAGGTAATAGGAATATTCAATTTTGTTTTGTCTTTCATACTTATGAATAAAATTGTAAAGGAGGAAAAATAATGACTCTGTTGTAGCCCCTACAACACCCTCCAAAAAGATCACCATTTCAAATTTTTGGAGCCCCTTAAAACTAAAGAGAAACTATTAAGTCGCCAAGTCGCCAAGTCGCCAAGTCGCAAAGTTAAACTATTAATGAAAACCGCGACCCCGTGACCCCAGGTCGCCAGGTCACAAGGTCGCAAATACCCAAATTTAACGAAAAGTGCGACCCAGCGACCTTGCAACCCAGCGACCCCAGGTCCCCAGGTCGCCAGGTCGCTAAGTCGCAAATATACAATTTTAATGAAAAGTGTGACACAACGACCTCGCGACCCAGCGACCCCAGGTCGCAAGGTCGCAAGGTCGCAAAACTCCGAAATTAACTGATTTGCAACCCAGCGACCCGCATTTATTGCTCGCACGTGCGACCTTCTATATAAGGGAGGTCGCCAGGTCGCATTTTACACATTCAGCGATTTGAAAGAAAACGCCTCTGACAGCTCGACTGGCGCGATTTTCTCGGGTAAGTTGCCATTTCTTCCTGCTGTTTCCGTTATGAGCATTTCTTGCCAAACCCATGGCCCCATAGGCCTTTAAATTTTCCTTTGTCTGAGATTTTATATTTTTTGAGTATTTTGTGAATCTGCTTTCTCCACAAATGTCCAACCTCACCTCATTTCTGGTTCAAACTCTCGTAGCTTTTCCCCTTGCTCTTAAAACCATTCCTCAGCTCTGCCTGGACCCAGCTAGCTTATTAATCCTCAAGAGGAGGGACAAAAGAAGACTCACGGCTGCGCCCACGCAAAACCCCCCCGGCAAGCCTTATCGCGACCTGCGACCCAACGACCTAGTCACGAGGTCGCAAAGTCGCAATTTGCCAGATTTCTGGAATCTGCGACCCAGCGACCCGGCGACCTAGTCGTGAGGTCGCAAGGTCGCATTTTCCATTTGTTTCAGAGATTTGCGACCCAGCGACCCAGCGACCTGGTCGCAAGGTCGAAAGGTCACGCCTGGACCTTTTTCTTGCAATCCGCGACCCAGCGACCCAGTAAACCAGTAACCCAGTTTTACATGTGTCACAGCTAAATTTCATCACTAAAATGTAACTGGTTTTATATCATCATGTCGTTCTTATCTTGGGATTCCTTTATGAATTTGACAGGTGAACTTCAAGAAGACATAGAGTGCATACCTGTTTTATCAGATTCTAGTGACATGGCGCCCCCGCTATCTCGGAGGAAGGACAAGCAAGTGGTGGAAGAAATTGATGAGCTGGAAGTAGTGTCCCTGCCCCCAATATATAGGGATACATTATGTACCTTTGCAAAAGATGACAGTATGCGATGGTACCAAGTGTATCATGAATTCGCCATACCGGAAGAGGAATTTCCAGAAGATCACCCAGACTAGGAAATATACTTGGCAGTCAAGAAGTCTAAACTACATCTGGCAGGGGTGCATCCAGCCATATTTCCGTGTCCTGAGGTGATATATTGGATCATACAAAAGACGAATCCTAAGAAGTTTGTGATCTGAGACAGCGAAGGCAGGGCTTTCGCTACGCTCGTAGGCGCGGATGCTCACCTCTACTGCTCATTGCCTCGCTTGAATGAGCATTTCACTCCAGAATGGGCTATTGCTCACGCTGTTCCGATAGTTGATACTATTAGGCAATGGTGGGAGGAGCCTGAGAAGTTCAAGGTCAAGAAAGACCAAGAGTACCCGGTGGCTAGCCTGAGGAAGGTTTATAAATTGGTTGCCGCCATGCTTTGCAGGCTTTACGGGCGCCCGTATTGCTCCACTTTCAGCGGTAGTTGGGCTACCATCATGGAGTATGTGACAACACATGGCACTCGTTTCAACTGGGCGGGCATATTGATGACTTCAATGCAGACCAACTTGAACGCGGCACTGGCCCCGGATGAAGGAACGCCTGCCGAATTTTACATGGCCTCTTACCTACTGGATGCTGTCTGCGCAAGAGTACACTTCGAAGGATGGGCACACAACTGGGATTCTGAGCAGTCACGTGCAATTCATCTGCAACTCAAGGTATTTTGGGAGTCCAAATACAAACAGGATATAGATCAGATCTCCCAAGTGTTTATTCCCTCTCTATATAGACACTTATTTGGCCAAGACGCCCCCTGCATGTCTTGGTGGGCCAAGGAGACTCTAGTCACAGTGGCACACTGGTTCCCTTTCCCTAGGTATACCTTCATCCGAGTCTTTGGAACTTACAGGGCACGACATGCTATGCCTCGCTTTGTGACAAACAAAATGCTCATCCAGGAAGTATGCTTCCAGATGTCTCAAGGCTTCTCCAGCGTCCTGTCTAAAGGTAAGAAGAAGCTGTGGCCCACGCTACCCCTCACCATTGGCACATGCACAGTTAAAGACTTCAGGGAAGTAGCAGCAGAGGGAGAAGCAATGAAAAGTTATCAGCTTGGGGTGCTTGAACACCGAACATATGACCCGGAGAGAATAGTTCCTGAACACTGCCTGAAAGCTAAATTCAAATGGACTTATCAGCATATTGAGCGCCCGGCAGAAGATGAGAGAAGGAACTGGTATAGTGCTGAGAGACAATTTGCTCCGGTAGCAAACATAGTCCAAGAAGATCCAGACGATCAGAGCTTAGAAGACAGAAGTTGTCAGTTAAGAGGTTCCTCTTCCTCTTTACCCAAGAAATCTCGGACCAACACAGGGTTTACCCCATCCATCCAACAGAAAGAAGCTGAAGCAAAAGCCCAGCAAGAAAGGGAAAAGAAGATAAAAGAGGATGACGAAGCACGCCAAAAGAGCGCAACAGCAACACAAAAGAAGAAGCAGGACAAGGAGGCCAAGAAAGAAAAGGAGGGAAAGGAGGCACAGGCCGCAGCAGAACGGGCCCTTAAGGCAGAGCTGGACAAAGCAGAAGCTGAACGCCAAAAGAAGGCCGAACAGGTGGCGGAAGCTGAGCGTCAAAAGAAGGCCGAACAGGCTGCTGCAGCTGAGCGGAAGAGGAAGGCCGAAATAGAAGCAGCAGCAGAAGCTGAACGCCGGCGAAAGGAAGAAGAGGAAAAGAACACAGAAGAAAGGGAGGATGACATGCTGGAAGATATCGAGGTAAATCCCCTCGACATACCTCTGGGCGGTACCAAGCTTTCTGATGTTAGATCCCCCCAGGGGTAGGAAGAGGATGTATTTTACCTCACCAGACTCACATTCGATCAATTCTCTTTCAAAATCCGTCAAGAGAAAAGAAGGTCACTGGCGCAAAGTCCCTCTGCCACATCCACGGTTGCAACAGGCAAAAACATAGTCCTTGATACCAGGACTAATCCTGTAATGATAGCATCGGCGGGTACTGCTTTCACCGTAGCCACAGAAGAGAACATAACCAGAATGAGTAGAGAAATATTCTCTCTACAAAATAGACTGCAAGCAGCTGAGCAGTGCGAGAAAAGAGTAGAGCAGGAGAAAGAAGAGTTGCAAGCAGAAGTTCAACAACTTCGAAACCAGACTCCACCGGTAAATGAAGTCCCACTGGCCATTTTCAAGGAGTGTGAAGTGTTGGAAGTAACCATGAGGCAGGTGTATGGAGAAATTTTCACCATCAAACAAACAGTCGCCCCACTGGTAAGAGCATGAGCAGAAACCAAGCAAAAGCATGAGCAGCTCAGAGAGGCCTCACAGGCCTTAGACAGGATGATGGTCTAGATAGTACAATACCCTCAGGCACCTGAAAATTTGCCCAAGAGGGACTGGATTCGCACACAGGATGCTAAGGTTCAACTCCGTATGACAATACAATCTAAGGACAAACTGTCTAAGGACCTGGACAAAGTAATGTCTTCATACAACCACCTGATCAGCAGCATCGACTCGATGCACACTTTGCACCACATTCCGTCGCTTGGGGCATTGAATGAAGAGAAAACCTGGGAAGAAGTGGATCAGGACATCCAGTCATTTTTGCAGCCTATCAAGCAAGCCGCTGCTGATCCGGAGCCCTCAGCATCTCAAGAACATCTGAGTCAGTTTATTTCCACTCCAGCGCGGATTTATACCAAGCTTGCCTCGCTTTCAAATCAGATCTCACAGAAAAGGGAAACCTTAGTACCAAATGCTTTGGAATGCATGCATCGATTGAAGGAGGAGGTCCCTCTGGTTTCCCCCATAGCGGCAAAGTACCGAACATGGCAAGATTTTCTCAAGGAGCAACAGATTGACGCCCCTGACATCAACATTTCGCGTCCATCTCCACAGCCCGGTAGCAGCAAGTCATGAGTAGCAGTTAGAGCCAGGTCGCAGGTTACACCAACAGGACAAGTCGCAGGTCGCACTGCCTATCCAGGTCGCAAGTCACGCATACTAGACAAGTCGCAGGTCGCAACCTCTTCAAGGTCGCGAGGCAACTCAACAGGCAGGCAGACGAAAAGTCGGGAAGCCCAAAGGGCAAGTTTTTTGCTATAAAACTCCCTACGGGGAAAGTAATAAGGGATTTTTCTTTCTGGAAGACTCAAGAGCTACATTGTATTGTATTGAAAGACCATATTCTTAGGCATATGAATACGAATACTTGCTAAAACCCCTTTGTCGGATGATGTATTTTGCTGTGACAACACTATGTGTATTTCTTGAACAGTTTCAGAACATCCTATGATTAATGAAACTGCATTTCTAATAATATCATTTATGCATCATGTTTATCTATGCTTGTGTTAATGATGATCAGTTTTATCGCTTTCTAAATGAATGTTAATACCTTTCTCTATTAGAATTTCATTTTATCTTTCAGAAGTAAGGAGGGATCTTGCCATTAAGAACTATTTCTTCCGTGGTAAGATACCTTTGCAAGCATGACCCTAAAGACGTGCCGTTAACTGCACCTCTTCGGGCGTATGTTTTTTATTCATTCTCTTGCTACGCATAGTGTTGTAGACATGTTCCATGCGTCAATCATGTATTTCTTATCCTATGAATAAGTGTGTGTCCGCAGGTTTGATCAGGTTCTTTTGAGACCAGAAGGGAAGGCGTCTTAAGCGGTAGCCGGAACCACACCCGGATGGGATCCCTACTCCAAACGGTTTAAGGTCTAATTGGGACTTTTTACTGGGGAGATCCCCTATTGTTGGCCGGAAAAATTTTCCCGTCAACAGATTTTGGCGCTAGAAGGAGGGCCAGAATGGCAGCCTCCCAGCATACAACGAACTTTCCATCACAAACTCCCCAAGGGGAGGTCATAAACAATGAAACTGTCCCTCCTCCTCTAGAAGATATTCCAGAGATGGAGACTCGATATTATGAAATCACCAGGGCGCAGTTGAGAGCCTTGCGCCCAGCTGCCCGCGATCTTATCAGAAACTTACAATTTAATCCAATCATGGAATACCTTGCCCACACTAGAACCCCTCTCGAGAACATTACTCGAAATGGTGCCCTTGCAAGTACCATACCCGAGCTCGTAAATCTCATGTTGGAAGACCTCGGCAAGGCTGTTGAGGAAGATGACCTGGTTCTCCAAGAGGGCGAAGAATTTGGCGACACCGAACCTTTCCCCGATTCCCAGCCTAACCAGACTCGGCAAAACAACAACCAGGCGCACCCCCCACCCGGGGATGGTGAAGAAGAAAGAGGCCGAGGAAATGTAGACGGGGGAAATAGGGCTCGTATAAATTAAGGAGAAAGGAATAGAGCTCGTAGAAATGAAGAAGAAGGAAATAGAGGCCGAGGAGCCGGAGGTAGAGGAGATAGGGGTCGAGGCCAAGGAAACCAAGCTCGCAACCGTCACCCAAACCCAATGAGGCCTCTTGTCCACAACTTGGGATATCTTAGAGATTTTATTCACCATGGGAGACACCAAGACGAACACTCCCGTCATGAATCAGAAGCATCTGTCTCAGGTTCGGGAGGTGAATCTGAGCCTGAGTTTAGGCAACACCAGCGGGCTAGGAGAGTGCAGCCTCTAGTCTGGATGGCTCAATCCCCATTAAACCTTTTGGGCCCACTCCACGATCTGCCTAGGCATCCAGAGAAACACCTCCCCAAATTTGACCCTGAGAAAGGTACCTTAGCTGAAGATCATATTAGCAGCTTCTATTTGTCGTTGCAAATCATGAGAGTCCAGTCCGATGATGTCACATGTCGAATTTTTCCCCACAATCTCGAAAACAAAGAAGCCACATGGTACCGCTCTCTCCCTAGTGCCTCTATCACTTCATGGGACCAATTCCGTCGCGTATTCCTGCAGAAGTTTTCAGAAGATAAAACCCCTTCCATGCTTCTCACGGAATTGAGCACGATCAAGTGTCATAAAATGGAGAAGGTTAAGGACTTCAACCAGCGTTTCGCTACCATATTGCAGAAGTTTCCCCCCAATCTGGCGTTGGATGAATCAATCACCATTGACTACTATACCAAGGCTCCCCCTAGGGACATTGCCATTTTCATCAAACGTGAAGCTCGCGCTACTCTTACGGCTAATTATGAGGCTGCTCTCACAGTGGAGAAAGACATGCTTTCGATAGGGGCCATCAATCATGAAGGAAGAGATGATCACAAGCTTAACACAAAAAGAGGTCAGTCATCCACTCCTAAGACCACCAATAGGGATAGAGATTCATTTGATTTTGAAAGCATGGCAAAAACTCTCAAGCACTTAACGAATGAAGTCACTGACCTAAGGAGAAAGGGCACAGAATCCACAACTAGCACTAAACCACCCAAAACTTTCTTCAGAAAAAGTAATCCCAACACTAACAGATCTCCGTCGAACCCGAATGCTGCTCTAAATGTGGAAGAGATAGGAAAAGATAATTTCTGTTCTTTCCACCAAGCTGCCCACTCTGAGAAAACGTGACCTCAATGGATTGGTAGCATGACAGCAGTAGTTAACCAGCTTTTAGATGACCAAACTCCAGGGGATGTGACGGAGGATGATATTTCAGATCACGATGAGGATTTGCCCTCGAACGAAGAACCAGGATCCTCTATCCTTGCTTTTGACATAATCCGAGGTGGGGACAGCCTTACCTCCATTGATATCAACATGGCAGATACTCCTAAAGACCAGCCCGTCCGGAATTATAGTCTAAGGAGCAAAGGACCTGTTCCCGAGCAATCTTATGAAGACAAGAAGAGGGCTTTCCTAAGGAAAATTCTGTCCCCAGTAAACGGAAAACAGTCTGTCCCGGAGAAGCCCCCCAACAACACTACCTGAGCAAGTCAAAAGAGCAAGCTTTCGACAGAATCCTCTAAGACCTCCACCGAGCCTAGCCCTCAACCAGAGTCTAGCTATAACATTTTTGAAGATATGAAGAAAACAAGAGCAAACATTTCTCTCTACGAGCTAGCTCGCATTACTAACCAAAAGGAGCTCATTCTAAAGGCTTTCACAAACACTTCAACTACGAAAACCGTGAGCAACACGTTCGCGCAAGCCGGCCCAGATGTATAGTCTATAGTAAACGCCATCAATACCAACTCAAGAGGATCCACGCCTCCTTTCCTTTTGTCCTTCGAGATTTTTAACTTCAACGTCCACAACTCTCTAGTTCACTCCGGTGCCTCAACAAACGTCATGCCCCTATCCGTCTGTAAAAAGCTGAACATTCGCCCCGAGAAAACTGACGCAAAGATTATACAACTTGACAGATCACAAGTACCAGCCGTAGGAGAGTTGAACAATGTCATCATCCGCTTGTCGTCAGACTCTAGGGTCCATCAATGCATTGACATTGTGATTGTCGACATCCCGGAAGCATACAACCTATTGCTTAGCAGAGACTGGTCCAGCAAGTTACAAGGCTATTTTTCCACCGACTGGTCCCACTTGTGGCTTCCTTACAAGGGGCGAAATAATCAAATCAGGGTTGAAAGTGAACCTTATATGAAACACACCATCACTGATTTGGATGCCGTTAATGAACCCATCAGCTTTGCACAAGAAGAACTTGGCATGTGCTTTCTGGAAGCAATATTCGGATGCTACCAACCCCCTCAGTCTTCCGTAGGCCCCGAAGTCCAATCTGAACTAGCACTTGTCACAGAGGAGCAATTTATCCCTGACTCACCATCAGCAGGAACCCCTCCACAACCTAGTACCCCGAAGGAGCTGGAAAGTGACATGTGGACCTTGTAATATGACGGTTCCAAGACCCATGACGGAGCCGGTGCTGGTTGCATATTGCTTGACCCACACAAGAATAAATACTTAATCTCATGCCAGCTAGAGTTCCAGTGCACCAAAAAATCTGCTGAGTACGAGGCATTAATCCTCGGACTTAAGAAAGCGTTGGATTTGAAGGTAAAATGCTTACAGGTCATTGGAGATTCCGAGATTATCACCCGCCAGGTACGCAACACTATTCACTGTTTATCTCCACATTTAAAGGCGTATCAACAAGAGGTATGGCGATTGATTTCTGGTTTTGATGCATTTGGAATTAAATCTGTCCTCAGGATGCACAATGCAGTAGCTGATACTCTGGCTAATGCTGCTGCTAGATTCACCCCTTTGAGGGACGATTTTTCTATTGAAATTATATATAAACCCTCCGTGCCAGATAATATTACTAACTTACGCGTCTTTGATGATGATCAACAGGTACTAGAGTTTATGTGTAACTCAGAAACATTCAAAGACGCCGCAATAGATGAAGATGATCACGACCAAGCTGTGCAGGAAGAGTTTGAGAAACACAGAGGGAACCCCATGCCAAAGGGAGTAGTGTCACTTGAGAAACTCTTCGATCTGCAGAGCCGTTTTCGAGGGCCCCCGAATACCAAAGTGCAAAGCTCCATCTTGGCCCATCGACAAGTGAACTTGGGATCAGAAGATGATCCTAAGTTCGTCAACCTGGGGAAAGACTGCACCACCCAGGAGGCGCAGGCTTTCACCCAACTATTTCGCAAGTATCGTGACATATTTGCTTGGACATATGATGACTTACGTACGTATGATACTCGAATTATCTAGCATGTTATACCCATGAACGAAGGCGCAAAACCATTCCAGCAAAAGCTCAGAAAAGTACATCCTACTCTGGAACCATTGATTCTGAAAAACTCAAGAAGCACTTGGATGCACGAATTATTTTCAAAATCCGTCACTCCACGTGGGTGTCAAATTTGGTACCCGTACGAAAGAAGTCTGGCGAGATCCGTTTGTGTGTAGATTTCCGCAATCTGAATCGTGCCTCAAACAAAGACAACTATCCGGTACCACCCATGGAATAGATATTACAAGCCGTGTCTGGGTCCGAAATGTTCTCCCTATTAGACGGTTTCTCCGGCTACAACCAAGTGCTGGTAGATGAACCGGATAGATTGAAGACCACTTTTCGAACCAAGTGGGGAACTTTCGCGTTCAGACGTATGCCTTTTGGATTAATCAACGCAGGGGAAAATTTCCAAAGGGCCATGGATATAGCCTTCAAGGGGCTGATAGGCCAAAGTGTGGTGGTCTACTTAGATGACGTCACCGTGTTTTCAAAACACCGGGGTGACCATATACGCCACCTCAGGCAAATTTTTGAAAGATGTAGAAAATATGGAATTTCACTTAACCCAAAGAAGAGCGTTTTCGCCGTGGCAGAAGGAAATTTGCTAGGCCATATCATAACTAAACAAGGTATTATCGTCAATCCGGAACGGGTGAAAGCCATTGCTCAAATTCCTCCTCCCAGGAGTAAAAAAACGATGCAATCTTTCTTGGGGAAGATCAATTTCGTACGAAAATTTATATCAGATTTCGCACAAATAGTCAAGCCATTACAAGGAATGATAAAAAAGAATGCCATATTCCAATGGAACCTACCGGAAAGGGAGGCCTTTGACAAAATCAAACAGGCTATAGCTGAAGCTCCCTCCCTACAAAGTCCAGATTTTGGCAAAGATTTTATCCTATATACTTTTGCTTCAGATTCCTCACTTGCGGCCGTCCTTACGCAGAAAGATGGCAACAACGATGAACGACCCATTTCCTTCATGAGCACCGGTCTACAGGGAGCTGAGTTAAACTATCCAGAAATTGACAAGCAAGCCTATGCGGTCTACAAGGCGGTAAAACATTTTAGGCCCTACATCTTGAAAAATCACGTCACGGTTTTTGTGCCACACCCAGCGGTCCGCTCACTTTTCGTGCAGCAAGAGCTAAGCGAAAGGCGAGGCAACTGGGTGGCATGTTTGCAAGAATATGATTTAAAGTTTAAACTGGCACATACCGTTAAAGGACAGGGCTTATGCCAAATGGCCGCGGAGGCTGCAAGTGCTCATGAAATTGAAGAGGAATGTTGTGAACAAGAGATCGACATGTATCAAAGCGACCATGTGCCTCAGCAAAGTAGCCCTTCTTGGTATTCCGATGTTTCAACATATTTGGCCCAAGGCACCATGGACCCTGCTCTTACAGCCCGACAGAAATGCGCAATAAGACTCAAAGCCACATCTCACCAACTGATCCAAGGTAAGTTGTTCAAGAAACACCACGATGGGGTCCTGTTACATTGCTTGGAAACCGACGAAGCGCAGAAAATCTTAACTGAGCTGCATGACGGACCAGCTAGAGGTCATTTTGCCGGAGATACTACTGCCCATAAGATAATGCGCGCAGGATATTATTGGCCTACTCTTTTTAGAGATGCGCATGCATATGTTCAGAAATTCATTCAGTGCCAGAAGTTCGCCAACCAAGAAGCACGGCCAGCCACCCCTTACTCTCAGTAGCAGTAGAGGAACCTTTCCAATAGTGGGGTTTGGATGTAATTGGTGAAATCACACCTCACTCTTCTAAACAGCATCGGTATATCCTTACAGCTACTGATTACTTCACCAGGTGGGTCGAAGCAACGCCTTTACACCGAATCAATGATCAGGAGGTAATAGAATTCCTCACACATTCCATCATTACCAGGTTTGGCATTCCGACTTCTTTAGTTTTCGATAATGCGACTTATTTCTCATCTTTTAAATTATATGATTTTGCGCTGGAAAATGGTATTATTCTGAAACATTTTGCAAATTACTATCCCTAGGGAAATGGATTAGTTGAGTCCACCAACAATAATCTTATCCGTATTATTAAGAAGACCCTGCTATCCCACCAGCGCAACTGTCACAATGCACTGTGGGCTGACCGTATCACTCCCAAGTCCTCTTTAGGCACCTCGCCATTTTTCCTCGTGTATGGAAAAGAAGCTATTCTTCCTTCTCATCTATCTCTCCTGGCCCTCCAACTGTCCCAAGAATGTCATGGTACCCCGTGCCCTACCTTGCAGACTCGAATCGACACCTTGCTGAAATTGGAGGAAGAAAGGCAAAAGACCCGGGAAAAGTTTGCCATCCATCAGAGCCGAATCAAAAGATGGTTTGATAAAAAGTCCGCAGGGAACAAAAATTTTGAAGTAGGAGACTTGGTCCTCAAGTGGGATAAAGCCCATGAGGAAAAGGGGAAGCATTCCAAGTTCCAAGCACTTTGGACAGGCCCTTTCCAAATTAATGAGAAGATAGGATCCCACACATTTAGATTGCAAACCCTTGAGGGACGAGTCGAGGTCCTCCCGGTAAATGGGCATGACCTCAAACACTATTTCACCTAGCTGCCCCTAGAGGGCTATATTATCCTTGTACCATATTTTCTTCTCTCATACTTGTTTAAATATATATATATATATATATATATATATATATATATATATATATATATATATATATATATATATATATATATATATATATATATATATATATATATATATATAAGATTTTGAGGAAGGATTTGTTAGAGCCACGCAATTGGCACACTGCGACAGGCTCTATGCTGATGGAAAGCCCTTTCCGATAAACTCAAAGGCGGCAAAAGCTTGCTTGTTCTCTGCACCTAAGGGTAGCATATCACCGAACTCGAGGCATCAGGCACGAAGCTTACCTCGCCAGCCTGAGAGGGTGTCCGCAAAAGAAAATGCAGTGTGAGAGGTAACCAGACCAAAAGGGAAAAGAGGTACTCTAGGCTACAACAGGGTATCTGGGAAAAACCAAAGTCCTCACACCAGACCAGGAACAACCTCTCTTCCAGCAAAATAAGTCGGGATCCCTCATCCGCCCAGGCTAAATTTCCATCTCTAATAAGTGCCACGAGCACATCTAAATAAGTGCCTCAGGCACATTCAAAATAAGTGCAATAGCACACTAATAAAGGGTAAAGGATTGAGAAAGGATTCCTACACAGAGAGGTGATGTAACGACTCTGCCGGAGTACTGACCAGGCTCGCTGGCAGCGGAGCAACGTTCACGATTCCTAGGCAGTGACTCTACCGGGACCGAGAGGTTCGCTGGCAGCGGAGCAACACGATGAGG
Organism: Pinus albicaulis; assembly: GCA_034641835.2. Taxonomy (NCBI): domain Eukaryota; kingdom Viridiplantae; phylum Streptophyta; class Pinopsida; order Pinales; family Pinaceae; genus Pinus; species Pinus albicaulis. The sequence goes on from JAXQQM020068480.1 coordinate 654,363, forward strand.
AAAAAATAATCGTACCAGACCCTGTGGCCGCCTGGAGTTCTCCAACTCTTCCAGTCCGGAGACCTGAAGAAATGAATTTGGTTGAACGGCGCCCAAACAGGCTAGCAGATTGAGCAACCCAGCAAGGTGCCAAAGGTTAGGAAATGTCAACCACAAGGTAAAAGAAAACAGCCAGCATAGCCCCCTCCCTCCCCCTGCCAAGACTAACTATCAGCAGAGACTCTAAGTTCGTCCAGTGAATCGCAATTTGTTGTAGCCCCTAAAACACCCTCCAAAAATATCACCATTTAAAATTTTTGGAACCCCTTAAAACTAAAGAGAAACTATTAAGTCGCCAAGTCGCCAAGTCGCCAAGTTGCAAATTTAAACTATTAATGAAAACCGCGACCCCGCGACCTTGCGACCCCGCGACCTTGCGACCCCGCGACCCCAGGTCGCCAAGTCACAAGGTCTCAAATACCCAACTTTAACAAAAAGTGCGACCCAGCGACCCCAGGTCGCCAGGTCGCCAGGTCGCTAAGTCGCAAATATACAATTTTAATGAAAAGTGCGACCCAACGACCTTGCGACCCCAGGTCGCCCGGTCGCAAGGTCGCAAAACTCTGAAATTAACTGATTTGCGACCCAGCGACCCACATTTATTGCTCGCACGTGCGACCTTCTATATAAGGGAGGTCGCCAGGTTGCATTTTACACATTCAGCGATTTGAAAGAAAACGCCTCTGACAGCTCGACTGGCGCGATTTTCCTGGGTAAGTTGCCATTTATTCCTGCTATTTCCATTATGAGCATTTCTTGCCAAACCCATGGCTCCTTAGGCCTTTAAATTTCCCTTTGTCTGAGCTTTTATATTTTTTGAGTATTTTGTGAATCTGCTTTCTCCACAAATGTCCAACCTCACCACATTTCTGGTTCAAACTCTCGTAGCTTTGCCCCTTGCTCTTAAAACCATTCCTCAGCTCTGCCTGGACCCATCCAGCTTATTAATCCTCAAGAGGAGGGAGAAAAGAAGACTCACGGCCGCGCACGCGCAAAACCCCCCCAGCAAGCCTTATCGCGACCTGCGACCCAGCGACCTAGTCGCAAGGTCGCAAAGTCGCAATTTTCCAGATTTCTGTAATCTGCGACCCAGCGATGTCGCAAGGTCGCATTTTCCATTTGTTTCAGAGGGTTGCGACCCAGCGACCCAGCGACCTAGTCGCGAGGTCGCAAGGTCGCGCCTGAACCATTTTCTTGCAATCTGCGACCCAGCGACCCAGTAACCCAGTTTTACATGTGTCACAGCTAAATTTCATCACTAAACTGTAACTGGTTTTATATCATCATGTCGTTCTTATCTTGGGATTCCTTTATGAATTTGACAGGTAAACTTCAAGAAGACATAGAGTGCATACCTGTTTTATCAGATTCTAGTGACATGGCGCCCCCGCTATCTCGGAGGAAGGACAAGCAAGTGGTGGAAGAAATTGATGAGATGGAAGTAGTGTCCCCGCCCCCAATATATAGGGATACACTATGTACCTTTGAAAAAGATGACAGTATGCGATGGTACCAAGTGTATCATGAATTCGCCATACCAGAAGAGGAATTTCCAGAAGATCTTCCAGACCAGGAAATATACTTGGCAGTCAAGAAGTCCAAACTACATCTGGCAGGGGCGCATCCAGCCATATTTCTGTGTCCTGAGGTGATAGATTGGATCATACAAAAGACAGATCCTAAGAAGTTTTTGATCTGAGACAGCGAAGGCAGGGCTTTCGCTACGCTCGTAGGCGCGGATTCTCACCTCTACTACTCATTGCCTCGCCCGGATGAGCATTTCACTCCAGAATGGGCTATTGCTCACGCTGTTCTGATAGTTGATACTATTAGACAATGGTGGGAGGAGCCCGAGAAGTTCAAGGTCAAGAAAGACCAAGAATACCCGGTGGCTAGCCTAAGGAAGGTTTATAAATTGGTTGCCGCCATGCTTTGCAGGCTTTACGGGCGCCCGGATTGCTCCACTTTCAGCGGTAGTTGGGCTACCATCATGGAGTATGTGACAACACATGGCACCCGTTTCAACTGGGCAGGCATATTGATGACTTCAATGCAGACCAACTTGAACGCGGCACTGGCCCCGGATGAAGGAACGCCTGCCGAATTTTACATGGCCTCTTACCTACTGGATGCTGTCTGCGCAAGAGTACACTTCGAAGGATGGGCACACAACTGGGATTCTGAGCAGTCACGTGCAATTCATCTGCAACTCAAGGTATTTTGGGAGTCCAAATACAAACAGGATATAGATCAGATCTCCCAAGTGTTTATTCCCTCTCTATATAGACACTTATTTGGCCAAGACGCCCCCTGCATGTCTTGGCGGGCCAAGGAGACTCTAGTCAAAGTGGCACACTGGTTCCCTTTCCCGGGGTATACCTTCATCCGAGTCTTTGGAACCTACAGGGCACCACATGCTATGCCTCGCTTTGTGACAGACAAAATGCTCATCCAGGAGGTATGCTTCCATATGTCTCAAGGCTTCTCCAGCGTCCTGTCTAAAGGCAAAAAGAAGTCGTGGCCCACGCTACCCCTCACCATTGGCGCATGCACAGTTAAAGACTTCAGGGAAGTAGCAGCGGAGGGAGAAGCAATGAAAAGTGATCAGCTCGGGGCGCTAGAACACCGAACATATGACCCGGAGAGAATAGTTCCTGAACACTGCCTGAAAGCTAAATTCAAATGGACTTATCAGCATATTGAGCGCCCGGCAGAAGACGAGAGAAGGAACTGGTACAGTGCTGAGAGAAAATTTGCTCCAGGAGTGAACATAGTCCAAGAAGATCCAGATGATCAGAGCTTAGAAGACAGAAGTCGTCAGTTAGGAGGTTCCTCTTCTTCTTTACCTAAGAAATCTCGGACCAACACAGGGCTTACCCCATCCATCCAACAGAAAGAAGCAGAAGAAAAAGCCCAGCAAGAAAGGGAAAAGAAGATAAAAGAGGATGAGGAAGCACGCCAAAAGAGTGCAACAGCAACACAGAAGAAGAAGCAGGCCAAGGAGGCCAGGAAAGAAAAAGAGGGAAAAGAGGCACAGGCCACAGCAGAACAGGCACTTAAGGCAGAGCTGGATAAAGCAGAAGTTGAACGCCAAAAGAAGGCCGAACAGGTTGCCGAAGCTGAGCGCCAAAAGAAAGCTGAACAGGCTGTTGCAGCTGAGCAGAAGAGGAAGGCTGAAATAGAAGCAGCATCAGAAGCTGAACGCCAGCGAAAGGAAGAAGAAGAAAAGAACACAGAAGAAAGGGAGGATGACATGCTGGAAGATATCGAGGTAAATCCCCTCGACATACCTCTGGGCGGTACCAAGCTTTCTGATGTTAGATCCCCCCAGGGGCAGGAAGAGGATGTATTTGACCTCACCAGACTCACATTCGATCAATTCTCTTTCAAAATCCGGCAAGAGAAAAGAAGGTCATTGGCGCAAAGTCCCTCTGCCACATCCACATTTGCAACAGACAAAGACATAGTCCTTGATACCAGGACTAATCCTGTAATGATAGCATCGGCGGGTACTGCTTTCGCCGCAACCACAGAAGAGAACGTAACCAGAATGAGTAGAGAAATATTATCTCTACAAAATACACTGCAAGCGGCGGCCGGCGAGAAATGACGGGCGGGGAGAAACGAGTTGCAGCGGTTCGGCAACCGGAAACCACTCTCCACTTAGGTAAATGAAATCCCCTGGCCATTTTCAAGGAGTGTGAAGTGTTGGAAGTAACCATGAGCGAGGTGTATGGAGAAATGTTCACCATCAAACAAGCAGTCGCTACTTTGGTAAGAGCCTGACGAAAGCAAGCAAAAGCACGACGACTCGGAGGCTTCTGGCCTTAGACGGGATGATGGGGCGGACGATTGCAAACCACCCTCAGGCACCTGAAAATTTTCCCAAGAGAGATTGGATTCATACACAGGATGCTAAGGTTCAGCTCCGTATGGCAATACAATCTAAGGACAAACTGTCTAAGGACCTGGACAAAGTAATGTCTTCATACAACCACCTGATCAGCGGTATCGACTCGATGCACACTTTGCACCACATTCCGTCGCTTGGGGCATTGGATGAAGAGAAAGCCTGGGAGCAAGTGGATCAGGACATCCAGTCATTTCTGCAGCCTATCAAGCAAGCCGCTACTGCTCCCGAGCCCGCAGCATCTCAAGAACATCTGAGTCAGATTATTGCCACTCCAGCTCGGATTTATACCAAACTTGCCTCTCTTTCAAACCAGATCTCACAGAAGAGGAAAACATTAGTGCCAAATTCTTTGGAATGCATGCATCGGTTGAAAGAGGAGGTTCCTCTGGTTTCCCCCATAGCGGCAGAGTACCAGACATGGCAAGATTTTTTCAAGGAGCAGCAGATTGACGCCCCTGACCTCAACATTGCCCGTCCAGCTCCGTAGCCCGGTAGCAGCAAGTCATGAGCAGGAGTTAGAGGTAGGTCGTAGGTCGCACCACCCGGACAAGTCGCAGGTTGCAGGTTGCACTGTCTATCCAGGTCGCAGGTCGCACTGTCTATCCAGGTCACAAGTCGCACATACCAAACAGGTCATAGGTCGCAACCTCTTCAAGGTCGCGAGGCAACTCAACAGGCAGGCAGGCAAAAGGTCGGGAAGCCCAAGGGGCAAGTTTTGTGCTATAAAACTCCCTACGGGGAAAGTGTAATGGGCTTTTTCTTTTTGGAGACTCAAGAGCTACATTGCATTGTATTAAAAGATTATACTCTTGTACATGTGAATACGGATACTTGTTACAACCCCTTTGTTTGGATGATGTGTTTTACTTGCGCTCTGAACACTAAGTGTATTTCCTCATACGGTTTAAGGTATCTTTTGATTAATGGCTTGCCTTTTTAAAGCATCGTTTGCTTATCATAGCTATTTGTGTGTTTGTATTAGTGATGTTCAGTTTACCATTGCTCTATTAATGAGTATTATTAGAAATATTTTGTTAGCAATTCATTTTTATCCTTAGAAAGTAAAGGGACATCTCGCCATAAAGAACTATTTCTGTTGTGGTCGAGACTACCTTACAAGCGATGCCCCAAAGACGTGTTGCTAGCATATCTCATGGCGTACATGCTTTGTTGTGCCTAGCTACACCTAGTGTTTTATTCATGTTTATGTTGCGTCGGTCATGTATTACGTATCAACAGAATGAGCGTGTGTCCGCGAGGTTGATGGAAGTTCTTTTGAGACAAAAGGGAAGGCGTCTTAAGTGGTAGCCGGACCCACACCACCAGACGGATCCCTACTCAAACGGTTTAAGGTCTAATTGGGACTTTCTCTCGGGAGATCCTCTTGTGGCCGGACAAATTTTCACCGTAAAACAGGGCCAAACTAGGAGAACTCGAATGGCAACCTCGACGCCACAACGAACTTTCCATCACAAACTCCCCAAGGGGAGGTCATAAACATGACTGTCCCACTCATATACGGAAGATATCCGAGGAGAGGAGGCTCGATATTACGAAATCACCCGGGGCGTAGTTGAGAGCCTTACGCCCAGGCGCACGATCTTATCGGGGAACATGATTTACTCCAATCATGGAATACCTTGCCCACACTAAGACCCCTCGAGAGAACATCACTCGGAATGGTGCCCTTGGAAGTACCATACCCGAACTCGTAAATCTCATGTTAGAAGACCTGAGCATTGCTGTTGAGAGAAAATGACCCGATTCTCCATGATGGAGAAAGAATTTAGCGACCACCGAACCTTTCCACGACTCCCGACCTAACCGGATTCGGCAAAACAACAATCGGGCGCACCCCCCACCGGAGATGGGGGAAGAAGACGGAGAGAAGCCCAGAAATGTAGACGGGGGAAATAGGGCTCGCCGAAATGAAGGAGAAAGGAATGAGGCTCGCAGAAATGAAGGAGAAAGAATAGAGCTGTGAAATAGAGAAGGAAATAGGGCCGAGGAGCTGGAGTTAGAGGAGATAGAGGCCAAGGCCAAGGAAATAGCTCACAACCATCACCCAAACCCCATTAAGCCTCTGTCCACAACTTGGGATATCTAAGGGATTTTGTTTTCCGTGGGAGACACCAAGACGAACACTCCCGTCATGAGTCGGAAAACATCACACATCTCGGTCGGGAGGGTGGTCTGAGCACGAGTTTAGGCAACACACCGGCCAAGCTACTGGAGAGTGCGACCCCTAGCCTAGATGGCTCAATCCCCATTAAATATTTGGGCCCTCCCCACGATCTTCCTAGAAATCCGGAAAAACACCTCCCCAAATTTGACCACGAGAAAGGCACCTTGGGCGAAGATCTATGTGTGACTTCTATTTGTCTCTACAAATCATGAGATTCCGATCTAGATGATATGGCATGTCCCATTGTTTTCCCCATACTCTGTGAAAACAAAGCGACCACATGGTACGCTCTCCCCCGAGTGCCTCTATCACTTCATGGGACTTGAATTAAAGTCGTGTATTCATAACGAAGTTTCGAGAAGATAAAACTCCTTCCATGCTTCACTCACTGAGAATTGAGCACGATGGTGTTATTAAAAGGAGAAAGGTTAAGGACTTCAGCAGTGCTTAGCCTACCATCTCTGAAGTTTACCAAACTTTGCTGGCGTTGGATGACTCAATCACCATTGACTACTATGCAAAGGCTCTCCTAGGGACGTGCCGTTTTAAGTCAACGTGAAGCCAGTACTACGAATTCTGACTGGTCTCAGGGCTTCTACGTTGTGGAGAAAGACATGCTTTCAATAGGAGGGCCATCGAACATGAAGGGAGAGATTATCACAAACCTAACTTGCAAAAGAGGTCGGTCATCCACTCCTAAGACCACCGATAGGGACGAGAGATGCGTTTGATTTTTTTTTTTTTTTTGAAAGCATGGAGAAAAATCTCCAAGCACTTAACGAATGAAGTCAACGGCACAGGAGAAACGGCACGAAGCCACGACTAGTACTAAACACCCAAACCTTTCTTGAGAAAAAGTAATCCCAACACTAACGGACCTCCATTAACCGAATCTGCTCTCAATGTGGAAGAGATAGGGAAAGACAACACGATGTTCTTTCACCAGTGCCCACTGCGAAAACGTGCCCTCAATGGATTGGCGGCATGACGATGGTAGTTAATCGACTTTGAGATGACCAAACTCGGGGGGATATGACGGTGATGTTTCGGATCACGATGAGGATCGCCTCGAACGAGGAACCGGATCACTCTGTCCTTGCTTTTGAGCATAATCGAGGTGGGGGACGGCCTTGCCTCCATTGATATCAACATGGAAGATACTCCCAAAGACTAGCCCTTGCGGAATGCAGTCTAAGGAGCAAGGAGACTGTTCCGAACAATCTTATGAAGACAGAAAAGGGCTTTTTCTAAGGAAAATTACGCGAGGAAACGGAAAACAATGCCGCTCCGGAGAAGCACACCAACAACGACGCTGCCGAGCAAGTCAAAAGGGTAAGCTCCCCCGGCAGATCTTCGAAATCATCTCGAGGAGCCTAGCCCTCAACCGAGTCTAGCTATAACATTGTTGAGGATATGAAAAAAACGAGCAAACATCTCCTCCCAGTGGCTGCATTACTAACAAAGGAACTTATTCTAAGGCTTTCAGAATACTTGACTACAAAAGCATACAGCAACACGTACGCGCAAGCCGGTCCCGATGTACGGTCCATAGTAACGCCATTGTCTCAACTCAAGAGGATCCACGCCTCCCTTTCCTTGACTCCTTCGAGATGTTAGCCTTCAACGTCCTATTTGTCTAGTGAACTCCCGGTGCCTCTACAAATGTCATGCCGGTTATCTATACGTAAAAAACTGGTCGCCGGAGAAGACTTACGCAAAGATCATACGGCTTGACGGATCACAAGTGCCGGCCCCGTGGGAAATTGAACGATGTCATCATCGCACCGTCGTCGGACTCTAGGGTCCATCGATGCATTGACATTGTGGTCGTCGATATCTAAAGCATAATGGCCTATTGTAGCCGAGGGACGGGTCGACAAGTTGCAGAGCTGTTCGCCACCGGCGGTCCCACTTGGCTTCATACAAGGGCGGAATAATCGAATCGAGGGTCAAAGTGAACCATATATGAGCTTGCTGGTATTTGGTTGGATGCGGGTTAATAGACCCATCGACTTTGCCCGGGAGGAACTTGGTATGTGTTTTGCGGAAGCCTTATTCGGTGCTACCAACCCCCTCGAGTCTTACGCGGGCGAGGTCCAATGCGAGCTGCTTGTCGGCGGAGGAGCAGGTACCTCTGTCTCACACTCGGCGGAAACCCTCCCCTACTGTTACACGAAGGAGCCGGAAAGTGACATGTGGACCTTGTATTATGACGGTTCCCGAACCCGCCAAAACGGAAGTGGTCTTGGTTACCGCATTGTGACCCTCACAAGAATAAATACTTAATCTCATGCGGCTAGAATTCCAATGCTGCACTAACGACAACAACGAGTATGAAGGCGTTAATCCTCGGACTTAAGAAAACATTTGGATTTGCGAATGGCTCTTACGGGTAATTGGAGATTACGAATGTTATCACTTGCCGGTACGCCTTTTTATTCCTTGTTTATCTCCACATTTAAAGACGTATCAACAAGAGGTATGGCGATTGATTTCGGTTTTGATGCATTTGGAATTAGATGCGATTTCTTAGAATGCACAATACGGTGATACTACGGCCAATGTAACATAGGTTTACCCGTTGAGGGACGATTTTTCTATTGAAGTTTTATATAAGACCCTGCGTACCCGGATAACATTACTAACTTACGCGTTTTGACGATGATCAACGAGATCTTGGACTTTATGCTCAATACGGGAGATATTCAAAAGACGCGGCGATAGATGAGCGAGCATGATCATGCTGCGGAAAAGAACACGATGAACGAAAAAGAGAACTCCATGCCCGAAGGTGGTGTCTTTAGAAAAGCTCTTCGATCTACAAAACCGATTCTGTGCCCCCCTAACACCAAAGTACAAAGTGCCATATTGGCACATCGGCAAGTAAACTTGGGGTCAAAAGAAAACCCAATTGTTAACCTCGGCAAAGGCTTGTAGTGATGAGAACACGGGCATTCACCCAATTATTAAAGATATCGAGATGTATTTGCTTGGACGTATGACGATCTACGTACATGCGACACCCGGATCATTCGAGCGCGCGTAATCCCCGTAAAGGAAGGCATTAAACCCTTCCAACAAAAACTCGGAAAAATTGCATCCGACTTGCAGACTAATGATTGAAGAACTCGAAAACTCTTGGATGCACGCATTATTTTCAAATTTCGTCACTCCATGTGGGTGTCCAATTTGTTGCACAATACGGAAGAAGTCTAGCGAGATCCGCTTATAGTAGATTTCAATGTCTGACTAGGCCTCGGACAAAGACCGCTACCGGTGCCACCCATGGAGCAGGATATTGCAAGCGGTGTACGGATGCGAAATCGCTGCTCCCTATTGGATGAGAAGCACACGGTTGTAACCAAGTGCGTGGTGAGCCGAACAGATTGAAAACTACCTTCCGGATCAAATGGGGAACCTTCGCACCAAGCGCATGCACTTTGGATTGATCGATGCGGGGGCAACCTTCCAACGAGCCCATGGATATAGCATTCCGCGGTTGGTAGGGCAGGGCGTGGTGGTCTGTTGGAGACGACGTCAACTGTATTTTTCAAAACATAGGGGTGATCATTTACGCCACCTCAAGCAAATATTCGAAAGGTGCGAAAGTACGGAATTTCGCTCAACCCTAAAAAGAGTGTTTTTTGCGCACGTAGCGAGAGGGAAACTTGCTAGGCCACATTATAACCAAGCAAGGCATTGTAGTTGATCCCGAACGGGCGAAAGCCATTGCCGAGATTCCTCGAACGGCAAGAAAGCGATGCAATCTTTCCAGGGAAAATAAAATTTCGTCAAATAAAGTTCACTCTACGATTTCGCCCGGGGCAATTGAGCCCGCGCAGAGAATGATAAAAAGGGATGCGATGTTTCAATGGAACCATGCAGGAAAGGGAGTCCTTTGACAAAATCAAACAAGCTATAGCTAAAGCCCCTTCCCTCCAAAGTCTTGATTTCGGCAAAAGGCTTTATCCTATATACTTTTTCTTGGATTCCTCACTTGCGGTTGTCCTTACGCGAAATATGGCAGCTTAACGATGAACATCCCATTTCTTTCATGAAACTGCTTGGTCTACAAGGAGCGAGGTTGAACTATCCGGGAAATCAAAAAGCAAGCATACGCGGTCTACAAAGCGGTCGAGCATTTTGGGCCCTACATCTTGAAAAATTATGTCACGGTTTTGTGTCACACCCGGCGGTCCGCTCACTTTTCCTTTGACAAAGAGCTAGGCGAAAGGCGGGGCAGGCGGGTGGCGTGTTTGCAAGAATACGATTTAGAGTTTAAACGGGCACATGCCCGTTAAAGAACGAGGCTTATGCCAAATGGCCGCGTAGTACAGAGGTGCTCATGAAATTGAAGAGGAATGTTGGGAACAAAGAGATTGAAATGTATCGGAGCGACCATGTGCCTCGGCCATTAGCTCTTCTTGGTATTCGACATTTCGAGATATTTGGCCCAAGGCACCTGGACCATTGCTCTTAATGCAGCGAGAAACGCGCAATAAGACTCCAAGCAGCATCTCACCGAATGATCTGAGGGAAGTTGTTCAAGAAACATCACGATGGGGTCCTATTACGCGCGGAAATGACGAAGCGCGAGAGAAAATCTTGGTGAAATTTGCATGACGGGCCTGGCAGAGGTCATTTTGCCGGAGAGATACTACGCGACGCTCATAAGATAATGCGCGCGAGCTACTATTGGCCTACTCTTTTTAGAGATGCGCATGCATATGTTCGGAAATGCATCCGGTGCAGTGCAAACCGAGGCACAACCGGTCGCCCCCTTACTCTCGGTCGCCGGTGGAGGAGCCTTTCCAACGGTGGGGTTTGGATATAATTGGTGAAATCACCTCACTCTTCTAAACAACAGGTATATCCTTACGACTGCGATTATTTCACCGGGTGGGTCGAAGCCACACTTTTACGTCGAATCAATGATCGGGAGGTAATAGAATTCCTCACGCATTCCATCATCACCGGGTTTGGCGTTCCTACTTCTTTGGTTTTCGATAATGCGACTTACTTCTCATCTTTTAGATTATGATTTTGCGCTAGAAAATGGTATTGTTCTAAAACATTACGCAAATTATTATCCTGGGGAAATGGATTAAGTGAGTCAACTAATAAGAATCTTATCCGTATCATTAAGAGAACCCTCTTCTATCCCACTGTGCCAATGCCAGCACAATGCCCTTCACAATGCACTTTGGGCGGCCGCATCACTCCCAAGTCCTCTTTAGGCACCTCTCCATTTTCCTCATGTATGGGAAAATAAGGCATTCTCCCTCTCCTCACACCTACTCTCCCTACTCTCCTACTATCCCAGCAATGTCATGGTACCCCGTGCCCTACCTTGCAGAACCCGAATGCGACACCTTGCTTTGAAATTGGAGGAAGAAAGGCAAAGGAGCAGGAAAAGTTTGCCATCCATCGAGGCCTGAATCGAGAGATGCTTTGATAAAAATTCAACAAAGAACAAAAATTTTGAAGTAGGAGACTGGTCCTCAAGTGGGATAAAGCCCATGAGGAAAAGGGGAAGCATTCCAAGTTCCAAGCACTTTGGACGGGCCCTTTTCCAAATTAATGAGAAGATAGGATCCCACACATTTGGAGTTCTGAGCCCTTGATGGATGGAGTCAGAGTCCTCCCGATGAAATGGGCATGACCTCAAACACTATTTCACCTAGCTGCCCTTAGGGCTATATTATCTTGTACCATATTTTTCTTTTATACTGTTTAAAAACATAAAAATAAATAAAAATAAAAATAAAAATAAGAATAATAAAATAAAAAATAAAAGTAAACATATATAATAAAATTTTTGGAGGAATATTTTGTTAGAAGCACAATGACACACTCACATGCTCATATTGATGGAAAGCCTTTCCGATAAGACTCAAAGGCGGAAAAAGCTTGCTTGTTCTCTCGCACCTAAAGGTAGCATATCACCGAACTCGAGGCATTAAGCGGAAGCCACTCGCTGGGCCGAGGAGGGAACGCAAAGAAAATGCAAACAGTGTGGAACGTAATGGATGCAGTGAGGTGGTCTATGCCACGACAGTGGTATCTCGGGAAAAACCAAAGTCCTCATACTGCATCGGAACAACCTTCCGTAAGCAAAATGGTTGATCCCCATCCCACTGTATCAAATTTCCCATTCAAATAAGTGGCTACGAGCACATCAACAAGTGTTCCTGTGCATTCAAAATAAGTAACAGTACACTAATAAAGGGTAAAGGATTTAGAGCAACACAGAGAGGCATGTAATGATTCGCCTCGGTACCGACTGTGTCACCATGCTGAGCAACGTCACTTGTATTCAGCAAGACTCCGCCGGACCGAGAGGTTCACCAAAAATGGAGCAACACAATGAGGACAAAATAATCGTACTAGACCCCGTAGTCGCCGGAGCCCTCCAACCCCTTCCACCCGAGACCTTAAAGAAATGAATTTGTTGAACTACGCCTCAAACAAAGCAAAGCAGACGAGCAATCGTGGAAGCACAGCAAAGGTTAGGAAAATGTCAACCTAAGTAGTAAAAAGAAAGCTAGTCAGCATAAGCCTTCCTCCCCCACCAAGACTAAAATCATCAAAGAGAGACTTTGAGTTCATCCAAAGGGAATCGCCATTTGTTGTAGCTCATAACACCCCTCTCACCAGTGGCAAGACCACTATTTCAAAAATTTTGGAGCCCTTGAAACTAAAGAGAAAAACCATGAGGAACCTCAAGGCCAAAGGTCACTAAGTCGCTAAGCCCAAAGTTAAACTATGGATAAAACGTTTACCTATGACTTATGACCAAGGACTTAAGGTCGTTAGAAGCCGCCAGCCAGATCTACAATTTTTAACGAACGCGACTCAAATGACTCCATGCACCCCGTGACTTGTGTCGCTAGGTCGCAAGGTGGCAAATATACAAATTTAATGAAAAGTGCAACTCACGATCGTGATGCACCACCCTGTGTCACAGTCAGAGGCTGCTAGGTCGCAAAAATCTAGAATTAATCGATTTGGCACCAACAATTCACACACTCCCACACGTGCGAATCTTCTTTATATATGAGGCTGCTTTGTGCCTATTTTTACACATTCATTGCATTTGAAAGAAAACGCCTCCCGACAAATGATCGGCACGATTTTCCTAAGTTGTCATTTCCTCCCCATTGCTTCACAGATGCATTTCTTACTTAAACCATGTCCTGGGCTCAAATTTCCATTCATTCTAGCTTATATTTTTGGAGTAAGCTGTAACTGTTTGCTCCACAAATGACCAACCCCACCACATTTCGCGGTTCAAACTCTCATGTCTTGTCCCTTGCTCTTAAAACCCATCCCTCGGGCCTGCCTCTCGACCTAAATAGCTGTAAACCTTGGGAGGAGGAGAAAAGAAGTCACACACGCGTGCGCAAACGCCCAAGCCTCTATCGCGACTACACCAACAGACATAGTCGCGAGGTCGCAAAGTCGCATTTTTCCATATTTCGAGATTTGCGACCAACGACCTAGTCGCAGTGTCACAGGTCGCATTTTCCAGTTTTCCTTGAGAGTCACGACCATCAGACTGTGAATGACTCAATGCAGGCTGCCTGCTAGACCTTTTTTCTGCAATCTGCGACCCAACGGACCGCAGCAAGAACTCCCAGCTTTACATGTCTCAACTAAATTTCATCACTAAATTGTAATCGGTTTTATATCATCGGTCGTTTATCTTGGGATTCCTTATGAATTTGACAGGAACTTCAAGAAGACGAAGAGTGCATAATTGCTTTATAAGATTCTAGTGACATGGGCGCCCGCTATCCCTGAAGAAGGATAAGCAAGTAGTGGAAGAAATTGATATTTGTGGACATGGTGTCCCCACCTCTATGAGCAGGATACACTACGTATTATTTGCAAAAGAAGACAAGATGCGATGGTACCAAGTGTATCATGAGTTCATGATACCTGAAGAGGAATTTCCCCATATCTCCCAGATCAGAAATATACTTGGTAGACCCAAGAAGTCCAACCACATTCCGCAAGGGGGTGCATCCAAGTGCTCATATTTCCATGTCCAGAGGTTAGGTAGATTGATCATACAAAAAACAGCGTATCCCAAGAAGTTTGTGATCCAAGACAATGGCTGGGTGGCTTTCGCTACGCTCATAGTGGCTGTATGGTCACCTCATCACTCGCGTTCACCCATATGAACATTTCACCTGCACAGCCATCGCCACGCCGTTCAAGATCGATACTATTAGACATGTGGGGAGGAGCTCCGAGGAAGTTAGAAGGTCAAGAAAGACCAGAATATCCGGTGGCTAGCCCGAGAAAGGTTTATAAATTGGTTGCCGCCATGCTTTGGCAGTGGGTTGCATGCATGCTCGGATTGCTCCACTTTCACAAATGGGCAACTATCATGGAGTATGTGACAACACACAAATCTATTTCAACCAATGCATATTGATGACTTCACGCACCAACTTGGAACGCGGCATTGGCCCCGTATGAAGGAATGCTCGCGACTCTACATCGCCTCTACCTACTAGATGTCGTTCAAGAGTACACGAGGATGGGCGTGACAATCGGACTCCGAGTAGCCGGGCGCACCATCCGCAAATCGTGTATTTTGGGAGTCCAAATACAAATGATATAGATCGACTTCCCAAGTATTTATCCCCCTATATAGACAATGACACAAGACACTCCCTACATGTCTCTGTGCCAAGGAGACTCTAGTCAAAGTGGCACACCGTCTCTTCTCCTCGACACACCTTCGTCCAGTCTTTGGAACTTATAAGGCACCACATGCTATGCCTCGCTTGTTGGCGTAAAAAATGCTTATCTGCCAGAGGTATGCTTCAAATGTCTCACGGCTTCTCCAGTCAGTCTGCCTAAAGGAAAAAAGAAGTCGGGCCCACGCTACCCTCACTATTAGCAGCACAAAAGACTTCTGGTGGAAGTAGCAAAGAGAGGGAGAAGCAATGAGAAGTTATCAGTTTGGACAAAACACCTGGAACATATGACCCGAGAGAATAGTTCCCCAACAGACCACCAAAGCTAAATCAAGTGGACTTATCAAACATATTGGTCTTCTGCAGAAGATGAGAGAAGGAATTAGTACAACGTCAGCACACTGCTCCGGGAGTAGACGTGGGTCCTGCAAGAAGATCCAACATCAACCTAGAAGATAAGTCGCCATTAGGAGGCTCCTCCTCTTACCCAAGAAATTCCTTACCAACATGGGCTCACTACATCTATCCAACAAAGAAGTACAGGCTAAAAGCCCAAAGAGAAAGGGAAAAGAAGATAAAAGGAGGATGAGAAGCACCAAGAGTGCAACGGCAACACAAAAAGAAGAAACAAAGCATGAGGTCAGAAAAGAAAGGAGGAAAAGGAGGCACAAGTCACAGCAGAATGGGAATTAAGGCAGAGCTGATTGTTTTTGAGGCCTCAACGCCAAAAGAAGGCCGAACAAGCCGCTGGCAGCCAGAACTGAAGAGGTATGTTTGACAGAAGCGCACAGGTTTTAATGCTGAAGAAAGAAGAGGAGGAAAGCACCACGCACAGGGTGGAGACACATGTTGACACATCAGGTGGCTCCTCGATACATCCAGCAGCACTGGCTATCTCGATGTTAGGTCTCCTCAGCGTGAAGAGGATGTATTTGATCTCACCAGACTCATTCGATCATCAATTCTCTTCAAAAACTTGAAGAGAAAAGAAGGTCTCTAGCTAAAGTCCCTCTCACATCCAAGAAGCTATGACAAAGACATAGTCTCACACCGTGACTAATCCCGTAATGATAGCACGGCAGTGCACGTTTCGCTGTGAGCTACCTTTAAGAGAACGTAATCCAGATGAGCAGAGAAATAGTCTCTTCTGAAATAGATCGCAAGCAAATTTGAAAAGCTGGAGAAAAAGTAGAACAGAGAAGTCGTAGCTGAGAGCGTGTTCAACAACTCCGAAACTAGGCTCCACCGATAAATGAAATCCCACCGGCCATTTTTGTAAAGAATGAAGTAAGTAGAAGTAACCATGAGGCAGGTGTATGGAGAGATGTTCACCATCAAACAAACAGCTTGCCCCACCGGTAAGAGCAAGAGCAGAAACTACAAAAGCATGAGCAAATTTGGGGTGGAGAGCAGCCACAGCCTTAGACACCACAGATGGACAAGCACAATACCCCTGCACCTGGAAATGTGCCCAAGAGAGACGGATTCATACAATAGGATGCGTAAGGCCCAGCCCGCATGGTAATTCAAATGAGTGACAAATCATCTGAAAGACCTGGACAAAGTAATGTCTTCATACAACCACCTTATCGCTGGTATCGACTGATACACTTTGCACCACATTCCATCGCTTGGGGCTTTGGATGAAGAGAAAGCTTGGGAACAAGTAGACCGAATATCCATTATCTCCACCTATCGCGTCACGCCCCCGAACCCGAGCCTCGCAAGAACATCCGAACTGGCCTATTACCACGCTACTGGATTTATACCAAACTCGCTCTTTCAAACTGCATCTCACAAAAGTGAAACACTGTGCCAAATGCTGAATGCATGTATCGCCAAAGGAGAGGTTCCTCTCCGTTTCCCCCATAGCTGCAGAGCACTGCATGTGTTTTCTGTGGAACAAACAGCATTGACGCCCCCGACCTCAACATTGCGCGTTCATCTCCTCAAATGTGAGCAGCAAGTCATGAAAAATGGAGCTGTCGCAGTCGCACCGCCCTCCCTAGGTCGCAGTCGCATTGTTCACCTAGGTCGCAGGTCGATCATCGCATAGTAGGTGTCAGTCGCAACTTCCAAGGCTCAGGCAACTAGACGGCAGCAGCCACAGCTCTGAAGCCCAAAGGGCAAGTTTACATAAAACTTTCAAAGCGGGGAAAGTGTAAATGATTTTCTTTTTTCGCATCAGACGTCATATCACATTAAAAGATTATACTCTTATACATGTGAATACGTATACTTGTTACAACCCCTTTGTTTGGATGATGTGCTTTAATTGCAGAACATCATGTGTATTTCCTCACAGCTTCTGCAACATCTTTTGATTAATGAAGTCGTTTTTTTAAAGCATCGTTATACCTCATAGCTATCTCGTGTTTGTATTGAGGATGTTCAATTTACCATTTGCTCTATTAATGAATGTTAATGAACTATTTTGTTAGCATTTCATTTTTTCCTTCGTAAAGTAAAGGGACATCTCGCCATAAAGAACTATTTCTCGTTGTGGTCGTACTACCTGCTAAGCAAAGATTCCCAAAGACGTGTTAACAACAACACCTCCTTAAGCATACATGCTTTATTTATTGCTTGAGCTGCCAATTAGTGTTTATTCCGTGTTTAATGCGTCACTATGTATTCCCGTATCATGAATGAGCGTGTGTCCATGTTCAACTGTGTTCTTTGGCTGCAAATAAGTGCTTTATGGGTAGCCGGACCCACACTTGACGGATCCTACTCTAAAACGGTTTAAGGTCTAATTGGGACTTTCTACCGGGGAGATCCCCTACTGTTGGCCGGACAAATTTTCCCGTCAACAGAGGGCTACTACAGGACCGAATTTTAGATATTGAAGATCATAAATCACAGATATAATTCATTTTCAATATCTAGCTCCTCAAAAGAAAGAATCAATTTGAATTGATTCCAAGGGAACATTGTAGAATAGATATTAGTATTGGGTTATAAAATTCCCCCCTAAAAATAATTCAGCACCCATTAAGCCTTCAGAAGGCTCTACTATGACTCATGAAGACGAAGAAATGCAATATGACATATCAAGATTACAAGAGCAAGTGCACCAAATTTCGCTCTCGCAAAGAGCAACAAAAAATGAAATGGAAGATTTGAAGAAAGGCATGGAAGCTAAGATGGATGGTTTAAAGAAAGACATGGAAGATAATATGGATGGTTTAAAGAATGGCATGGATGTTATGGAAGTTGGCGTTGAAGACATGGAAGCTAAGATCGATGAAAAAATGGAAAACATGAAGTATGATCTAAAATAATACATAGAAGGTTTGACAAAGTTGATACAAGAAATGTTTCCTAATGGTGAAAAGATAGTAGAGGAAACTCATGATGAGAACAAAATAAATGTTAATCATGATTTCATAAACTCTAATGTTGGATGGAAGACCCACCATATTCCAAAGATCGATATGAGGAAGTTTGATGGCAAGGATCCTGTAACATGGATACTACATATGGAGCAATATTTTGATCTAAATAATGTGTAAAACACACAAAATATACACATTGCAACTTTATATTTAGAACAAAATACACTTGTATGGTATCGATGGCTTTGCTCCCATAAAAAAATTGTCACTTGGTCAATTTTTGCGAAGGAAATGATAGTACATTATTAGGATACAAAGAGCAACACCTTTTTAGCCAATTGATAAATCTCAAACAAAAGGGTTTAGTTGTGAAGCACATTGAGGACTTCCAAAAATTGAATATAAGGGTAACTGGTATTCCAGAGGAACATAAGATTGATGTCTACATTAGGGGAATTTTGAGGTCTAAAACGGGCCTCCTAAGAAAAATGTACAACCAAAATAAACTTTATAAGAACCAATAGGATTCAAGATGATGATGTCAACCATGGGGAATAATTCACCACTTTTTAAGTAAAAGGGTAAAAGATTAAAAAATAATAAAATAATAAAACTACTTTTTCAATTAGTATTTTCAAATTATCTCCCAAAGTTTTTACTCAAATTTCAAGTGGGAGTACTCATTAGATGAAAAATTTAATTCCTCATAGGAGTACCCATGTTGCATACTTTCGATGGATCCTACCACATGAAAAATGAGAAATACATGAAAAATGTGATTACAATCAAATTTTTCATGTATTTCTCATTTTTCGTGTAATCAAATTTTCATTTATTTCTCATTTTTCATGTAGAAAGATCCATTGAAAGTATGCAACATGGGTACTCATTGGATGAGGAATTAAATTTTGCATCCAACGAGTACTCCCGCTCGAAATTTGAGTAAAAAATTTAGGAGATAAGTTGAAAAAATAGTTTTTTCTTTTTTCCCTCTAAAATTTGATGATGTAATCAAATCTTATTTGATTATTTCCGCTATTATTTTATAATTTCCTTTGGAGACCCATTTTAGACTTCAAAATTCCCCTAATTCATAGGGACTTTAAAAGATAACATCCAACATGAGGTTCGTGTTTGGGAACTCAATTCATTGGAGAAGGCATTCAGGTTGGCCAGAAAAATTGAATGTAAAATTATGGTGACAAGGAAGCCTACCACTCACATCTATAAAGATGGAAGTGTTGCTAATGCTAGGCTTCCACAACCTACAAGGTTGACACCACAACAATTGGAAGAAAAAAGAGCAAAAGGTATTTGTTACAGTTGTGATAACAACTACACTAAAGGTCATATGTGTGCTGAGAAGAAATTATTTTACATAGATTGTGAAGAGGAGGAAGAAAATAAACAAGAAAATTCAAAAGAAGAGGATATACACCAAGAACCAACCCTAGAAGAAGAAGAAATGAGTCTGACCATATCATGTAATGCATTGGCAGGAATTACCACTCCTCAAACTCTCAAGATAAAAGGACATATCAAGAAGAAAAAGGTAATAGTGTTGATTGATTCGGGTAGTACCCACAATTTTATTCATTGTAAGGTAGCCAAGGAATTGAATTGTTTCCTATACCCATCACCAGAATGTCAAGTGATGGTTGCAAATGGAGGAGCTATAAATTTCTCTAGAAAATGCCATAATATCAAGCTAACCATGGGGGAATATGTATTGAATAGTCCAATTCTTTCCATTCCAATGGCAGGTGTTGATGTTGTACGAGGAGTACAATGGTTACAATCTTTGGGGATGATAGCTTTTAATTTTCAAGAACTTTTCTTGAAATTTTTTTCAGAAGGAAAGGAAGTCGAATTACGGGGTATCATAGGGAAGCCGAGAAAGATAATAAGCTCTAATGTCATGAAAAATATTCTGAAGAAAGAACAATGAGGCGTAATTGCACAATTATGCTCACTAGAAGTTCCAACATCAAAATCATCTATTTCTCCAGATCTCCAAAAAGTTTTCGACAATCATTCCAAGGTGTTTGAGACTCCCAAAGGACTCCCACCTATTCGTGATCATGATCATGATATTCAGTTGATTCCAGGAAGTGTTCCTCCAAACATCAGGCCTTATAGATATCCTTATGTCCAAAAGAGCGAAATTGAACGTATGATTGCATAAATGTTAGAGGCTGGTATAATTCAGCCTAGTCAAAGTTCTTTCTCTGCTCCAGTAGTATTGGTGCATAAGAAGGATGGATCATGGCACATGTATCCAGATTATAGGGAGATCAATAAGCTCACTATTAAAGATAAATTTCCCCTTCCCGTGATTGATGAATTATTGGATGAATTACATGGAGCAATTTATTTTACCAAGTTGGATCTTCGTTCAGGATATCATCAAATTAGAATGAAGACTAAAGATATTCCGAAAACAATATTTCAAACTCATGAGAGTCATTGTGAATTTTTGGTCATGCCTTTTGGCCTTACCAATGCACCTTCTACATTTCAAGGGTTAATGAATTCCATTTTCAAACCCTTCCTTAGAAAATTTGTGCTAGTATTTTTTGATGATATACTAATCTACAGTAGGTCTTGGAAGGACCATGTTCAACATGTTGACAGGGTGCTCAAACTATTGGAGGAGAAACAATTATATGAAAAAACATCCAAATGTTTCTTTTGAGTACAAGAGGTGGAATATCTGGGTCATATTGTATCTCATGAGGGTGTTAAGTTAGACCCTAAAAAAATTAAAGCCATTAGGGAATGGAAATTCCCCACATACATAAAGCTGTTATGAGGATTTCTTGGGTTAACAGGGTATTATCACAAGTTTGTTAAAATTATGGGAGAATGGCAACACCTCTAACAACATTATTGAAGAAAGATGCATTTTCATGGACTCCTGAAACCACTAAGGCCTTTGAACATCTTAAAGATGCAATGTTCCTAGCACCGGTCTTAGCTATGCCAGACTTCACAAAAACCTTTATTGTGGAATGTGATGACTCAGGAAATGGAATTGGTGTTGTTTTAATGCAAGAAGGAAGTCCCATTTCTTTAAAGTCATCCAATCAAAGGAAAGTATTTACATAAAGCTATTTATGAGAAGGAAATGTTAACAATACTACATGCACTAAAGAAAAGGAGACCTTACCTAATGGGAAGACACTTCAAGGTAAAAACTGATCATGATAGTCTTATGCACTTTTTGAAACAAATACTATCTTCAGAAGAGCAGCAAAAATGGGTCACAAAGATGTTGGGTTATGACTTTGAAATCATCTACAAAAAAGGGAAGCTAAATGTTGTTGCAAATTCACTCTCAAGAAAGAATGAATAGGTGGAATCATTGCAATGTGCCATTTCTATTATCCAGCTAGATTGGATAACCAAAGCAAGGGATGAATGGAAGAAGGATGAAGAAGTGTGGAAACTCATTTAAAAGTTGCAGCAAGATCCTAGTACATCTAATACATTTAATTGGAAAACTGATTCCTTATGGTAAAAATATCGCTTATATCTTTGTAAGAATTCTCAACTAAAAAAAAAGATTTTTTTGGAATTGCACACTTACCCTTTAGGAGGACATTTGAGATTTTTAAAAACTTACCATAGGCCGAAGAAAGAATTTTTTTGGGATGGCCTTAAATCTGATATTCAAAAGTTTGTGGCGGAATGTTTGGTTTTCCAGCAAAATAAAGTTGATACAATTGAGACCTTGGGTCTTCTATAGCCTTTATCCATTCCAATTCAACGTTGGGGGGAGATTTCAATGGATTTTATTTACCTAAGTCCGAAGGAAAGAGTGTCATCATGGTAGTAGTTGATAGACATACCAAGTATGCACACTTTTGTGCATTATCTCATCCATTTAAAGCAAGTACAGTTGCTACTACATTTATGGAAATAATTCAAAAGCTACATGGATACCCAAAGACTATTGTAAGAGACAGAGATCCCATTTTTACTGGAAATTTTTGGACAGAATTATTTTCTTGTTTGGGTACTCAACTAGCTCATAGCTCATCTTATCATCCTCAATCTGATGGCCAAACTGAGATAGTGAATAAATATTTGGAAGGATATCTTCATTGTTTTGTATCTGATAAACAAACACAATGGGTCAAGTGGTTACCTCTAGGTGAATGGTGGTATAACACTTCCTTCCATACTGCAGCAAAAATGACCCCATTTATGGCACCTTATGGATATTATCCATCGTCCATCACAGCATCTTTAAGAGAAAATTATAAGGTTAAAGCAGTGGAAGATCGCATCGAGCATCAACAATAATTTCTACAACTCTTAAAGGATAACCTAAATTTGGCACAAAATCGAATGAAACAATAGGCAGATCAAAATCACAGCGAGATAAGTTTTGATACAGGAGACTAGGTATTTTTACGGCTACAACCATACAAACAAATGTCCCTCAAGCAAGATAAGAAGGAAAATAAATTATCTCCAAAGTATTATGGTCCTTGCAAGGTGTTGCAAAAGATTGGTACTATGGCGTACAAATTGGAGCTTCCTGCTTCTTCACGAATGCATCTCGTTTTCCATGTTTCATGCTTAAAGAAGGTTATAGGTGAAAAACTTCCAGTTCAAACAATATTTCCAGAAATTGATGATGAAGGAAAAATCATATTGGAACCTGATTCACATGATGAAGTGTAGCTAAATGAAGCACCATTGAAATGGTTTGGAAAGAGATGGTTAGATTTCTTATCCAATTAAGGCCTTGCATTTCTTTTGATGATTGATACAAATCTTGCCTTATTGATGCATTTATTTTTCTCTAGAATGCATGTTACATGTTTATGCCAGGAAAGTGTTTGAAAGTGGAGTATTTTGACTCACTATTATTGCAACAAATTTATCATTTCAGCTCTTTAAGTACTTGTACATGCCAATGGGATTCTTGTACTTGTGATTGTACTTGTGAGAAAGTTGAGAGTTGTTGATCATACTTTTGTTTGACTTGAGAGTCAGTTGTTTGAAGAGGCATGTTTTTTCGACTTGTGTTTGGTCGATGGTTTGTACACCGAGATGTAAGAGTACATGGCGATGTTCACATGATGTGACATTTGTTTCTTGAAAGGAGCAAAAGGATATATTGTCAAGTTATGTTTCTTGCATGATGTGTTTTTCAGATTAATGGTTTTTCCTGTGACAAGGTGTCATAAGATTTTGGGAAGGTCCACTCTTGAGCAAGAGGCTCATGATTAGCCTTCATTCTCAGATCATGGCATGAGTAGCATGTCAATATTGGAGGATGATGGAATTAAGAATCGAAAAGGGGGACAAGATGCTAAAAATATTGCATCCAAAACAACAGCCATTGTAGACTATTTTATGTGTTGACGCTAAGAAGTGAAAGAGATGACAAATCAGTACAAGAAAAAAGGACATTGGTGAGGGTCATGCTTGTGACAGACCTTTAAGGTCTGTCACCATGTCACATATGGTGACGGTCCTTAAAAAAGCGTCATTGTAAGTATATATAGTGATGGTATTTTAAGGTCTATCACCAAAGCCATTTTCAATGACATTTTTGGTGAGGGTCGCTATATGGTCATCACTAATTCTCTCTTTGATGACACTTCTAGTGATGAGCTTTTAATGACCCTCACCGACGCTCTTTTTGTTACTTTTGGTGACCGTCAAAAAATGTTCGTCATCATTGATCATTCCAATGAGTGTTTGATAATGTTATGTGCTATTTAATATATTTTTTGTCAAAAGATAATGATTTAATACCATTATTGTGGAGTATTTTTTATAATATGTCCAAGGCCATAGTGGTTAGAATCAATCAATTTTTTAAGAAGTAATTAGTGTGTATCATTTCCCTCAAATAATGACTAGTCAAATAGAGTTTTCCTATGTGTCAACACATGATTCATATCTATTAAGTTTATTATCTAGAAAATTCCCTTGAGATAAAGTCCCACTAGTGTGTGTAGGAAATATATTATTGAATACATAATCAAGCTCTGTCAATTCTATTAATGAGAAAGGCCTAACACTCCTCAACAATCTTAGTACACCTTAAATTAAGCTTTGGCGCACACTAACATTTCATAGCACCTCACATGTCTTGGAACATATTTGTACCTAGAACATTTTGTCATGACACTGACACCCAAGCACATGGTGGCATGTGATAGCACAACATAGAACTCTCCTAGAATGTGTTAGCATGCATGTAGTCCCTAGCATGCCCTGGAACACCTTGGCTGAATACATTGACATACATTAGCACTTGGCACACAATGACACTTTGCATGTATTGGGACCTGTTATTAGTGTGGCTAGCATTCCCCTTCTGAAAAAGATAAGGTCCCGAATTATTAACCCTCTTATTGATTCTTCCTTTTGTTTCCTTGAAACTTCTTGACACATATTGACATACACTAGCTCCATGCACATCCTAAGCACCTGGCATGTATTGGCATATCTTGGCACTATTTGGCACATATAATTATCACACCCTGGAACTCCCATGCACACTTTGAGACTTCTTGACATGCCTTGATATTCCCTAGCATGCCTTACCGATCCTTGGCATACCTTGTCATTCCCTCCTTGGCATAACAACTAGCACTCATTAACACTAGTCCCAGGCACACGTTCCTCATATTCATTAACTTCCATGAATATAGACCTAGTTATCCCTTAATGTTTTGTCCTAGTACTCCTTAACACTCCTCAACATGCATTAGCACTATCTAGCACACCTTAGCACTCTTCAACATGCCCTTCCACTCCACAACATGCATAACACTCTGTGACGCATATTAGAACTTGGCACATGTTGGTGCTTGGAAAGTATTAGCATGTATAGAATACGTTGACATGCCTTGGTATGATTTGGCATGGTTTAATATTAAATTTATTTGAGATAAACTGTTGGAAAGTAGATGAGAAGCAACAAAGGAAGACTTGACACTTAGAATGCACTAAGACTTTGCACTTGGCACCTATTGGTGCCTAGTGTTGGTATGCCTATCATTCCCCTCTTGGAAAAGGTAAATTGATGACTTGTTAACCCTCTTATGTGTTCATTTCCTTGTAGTTTAACTTGACGTTTCTCCCTTTTGTTGCCTTGACAATCCCCGACACGCATTAACACACCCTTGTACATCTTGGCATGCCTTATCACTTGGCACATCTTAGCATGATTGACATGCCTTCACACTATCTGACACATCTTAGCATTACCTAGCATGCCTTTGGCATTCATTTCCTCACAACTAGCCTTTAAATTTTTTCATGACTTGGGAACCCAATCAATTCCTTGGCTACTGCAGTTCATGTGACAATATTAGCTTGCTTCAATCGCAACAAATTGACCAATTGCACCTACTACAAGTAGATTATGCCTTGTTCACCTAAGAATTGCATATAAACTCATCTTATGCCACTCATGCCCAAGCTCAACTTGTTGCACTTGACTAGTTACCAAGACAAGGATACCATGGTAACTTGACTAGTTACCATGGCCATAAAACAACTAAGAAAGATAGCTTACATAGGAAATATTTCACATGTATGTTCAGTTCATATAAACAATAGAATAGTAACTGAGAGTTTGCAAGAACCATAAGATGCACAAGGCACACAAGAGATAAGCTGACACAAGTTGAATGCCCCAAAACTTATACACAACAATGTACAATATGCAATTATCTAGAATAGTCTAAAACATGAGCATGTAGCCAAAGTGTGCCACATCTCATATAAAAAAATAGCTAAAGGCAAAATAATGTTGTGCCTAGCACAAAGTGATCTCCCTTTGTCTAAAACTGCTATGTTGAGCCCCATATAACAACTGTAGGCTTGCCTCCTGTAAATCCTATTCTGAAATTCTCCTAACACACTTCATCCTTAGCACACTTGAAATCATTAACACTCCCTAGCACACACTCTCATTCGTTCCTTTCTATGCATTTTGACCTAGTTATCCCTTGATATGCCCTGACACTCCCTAACACTCTTCAACATGCATTGACATTGTCTGACATGTGTTAGCATGCCTTTTCATTCCTAATGTGCATGCCCTGAACCTCCCTAGTTATCATGCCCTCACAACTACCCTTACTTAATTTTCAACTTGGGAATGCAACCAAGCCCCCACTTGACTACAAGAGCTTGACCAAGTTATGGTTACTACAACTAGACTATGTTGTTGAATTGTGTATCTTGGGAGGTAATCCACAAGCCTAGTGAGATGGGTTTGTGTGAGTTTGGTCACAAAAATATTTGTGGGCAAAGAAGCCAAGGAAAGGGATTTTGGACCCAAGATGGGGTTTAAAATCTAAAAGAAAATTAATATTTCCTAAGGTCTAAGTGGATAAAACCTGTAAGTTCTAGAGGGTTCCTAGGAGTTCTATGAAAAAATATTTAAGGAGGCCTTAGGATGAAGGAAAGAACATCAAGTAAGAAGGATCTCATTTGATCAAGGGGGTGAAGAGAGATGTAGTCCTAAAGTAGGTCAAGTAAGAGGGCCAAGTAAGGCTTGCTAAAGGGAGGCCATGATCATCCTCCAAGAGCAAGATCATCATGTGAGGGTTCATAAGAATGTTGCATACCTTAATGGTCGATTTGTGCTAGGAAGTAAGATGGCATATTGTTGGTTCTCTTATGGCAGATGGAGCTTAATAGAGGTTGTTCATGAGAATTTGGGCATGTGATTTCAATGGTGTCTTTGTGTGAAGGCCACATAAAATTTTGAATAGTTGAAATTTACAACAAGAAACATTGAAATTGGAAACCAGAAAGGACAAAAAGGAAAAAAAATGCACCCACGCTGGTGAGGAATTTTGAAGCACAAGGAGTAAGGAATGTGGGGCGTCTAATTTATTTTTCCCTTAAATAAATTGGACAATAAATTGTAATTTCATCACATAACAACTTGTGTCAGTTAACTAAGTCATGATGACTGAGTTAGCTCAAGAAATTTGAGTTGAGGATCTGAGATGAGGCACATAGAGGGATTAATCTAATATTTTTGGTGTCCAGTTGTAGTTGATGCATTAGTGGGGTGCAGTTTTGAATTAGTTAACTCAATTAAACGAGTTAAAATTAGTTTAAATAGTTCTAACTAAGTGATGAGCTAGTGAGAGGTCAGCCAGTTAATTAAATTAGATTTAATTCACAATGAGTGATCAATAAGATAAATGATAATTCACAATTAATAGTTGCATGCATGTCAGTTCCGAGGAAGACCCAGTTGAGACAAAGGTTAAAGGGAACATAAATATCAGTTGTATTTATACAAAATTTCCCGTGTGTAATTATAAATTCATTGGGATTCCATGGTGGATTGCACAATCAAGGAAGACTCATTTTCCTAATTAATAGGGAGATAATTCCCTAGGAATTGCATGAGCAAGCTAGGCTAAAGGAAGGCTGAGAATTGGCTAAGTACTAGACCGAGTTTGCCTAGATCAGCAGGAGACAATTTGCAGAGTGTTGGAGAATATCATGAGAGATTAAGCATTGTATTGTTTCATGATTCCTTGACTTAATATTGTTTCATGAGAGATAGAGTGGTTTTGAGCAGTCACTTTCCCCAGATACATCTTGCGTTGTGCAATTGATAATTTATTTCTCTTACTTATATGTGATTGTGTGATCATGTTCTATTTCCAAAAACTGTAGGAAGGATTCAGTATCTTGTTTTAGTACATTACAAGATCAGATTGAAACTCGTTGGTTAGATTTTATACATAGTATCAGCGCAGGAATTTTTTGGGTGGTGAGTTTTTAGAGAATATTTGAAGATTTTGGTGTAAAATTTTCAAAAAAATAGCATATTTGGATTCCTTGGAAAAAACTACCCAAATGGAAAATCAATTCAAAGCTCGGATGAGGGAGATATCGTCACTTTAAAATCAACTCTTTTGAAACTTTTGTAACGATGGGACAATTAAAATGTGTGCAAGTCAAGAACCTATATGCACTTCAGGTACCAAATGAATCCAAAGCTTTGAGGATCAATGCATAGGTTTGAGACTTGGCTGTTGAGAGGGAGTACAAATTACCTCTCAACATGCAGCCTTAAAAGTAGTCTTAGAAGGTTGTGGTGTAGCCACAATTGGAGAAGCAAAGAGGAGACCGAGTGGAAGTTTCCACTCAAGCATAGACCTCCATGAGGAGGGCATTTCGATCCAAATGGGAAGAGGGAACACATGCAACCATACCTCTAGGTGAAAGGTGGGGTGATGTGTAGACATAATCCCAAGATAAGAAATTTGGGCAGTGTCCATTGAGATGGTGTGTCTCGTGGATCGAACCTAGCTACGAGGAGTCCACAGTACAACAGTAGCAGGAAGGATCAATTATATTGATGCAATTAGATGTCAAGAAGACAGAAATCAGAGTGACAGATGTCAAATACTGGAGCACAGATCAGAGTTGGCAACAGTGCAAAGGGCACGGATGCAGATGTCAGCAGCAACGCAGAGAGTTCAGTAGATAGGTGCAGTAGCTAGCAGTAGTCATAAGACTCTCATGACAAATGCATTATACTGATCTAGTTGTTCAGAGGATATTCAGTTTCAATATTTGCAGTTGCAAACAATACTAAAGAAGTTTTGGATGCAGAATTCCAAAGGTACCAGATCAGGATAGATTGAATTCCTTTCTTGTTGAGAGCAAGTGTTGAAATTTGCAACAAGAAACAATGAAATTGGCAACCAGAAAGGACAAAAAAAAGCACCCACACTAGTGAGGAATTTTGATGTACCAGGAGTGAGGAATGTGAGGCATCTAATGTATTTTTCCCTTAAATAAATTGTAATTTCATCTCATAACAACTTGGGTCAACTAACTAAGTCATGATGACTGAGTTAGCTCAAGAAATTTGAATTGAGGTGATCGAGGTGGATATTGCTGGTCACCTGCCTATTCCACTTGGGCCCTCTCCATTGTCTCTCTTCAGTTTTTCAGTTTCCTTAATTATAGCACAATTTACTATTTTTGTCAGTTTTTCAGGTCCTGAACTTCGAGAGCCATTTTGAGACCCTAAACAACGTTTTTTGGGCATGAAAGTTTTAGCGATTTCATAGAAATCGCATTAGCAGTTGTAGTCCTCAGAGAGATCTTTCTAATGAGGTATCATGTGCATCAAATAGAGATCATATGACCAAGTTACGACCCCGGGAAGTTGGTTCCCCAACTACCCCCAACGAGGCCCATAAAATCTTGGTGTTACATCTCCTCGGGTTAGGTTTTTCTCTTATTTTTCAATAATAAAAATGCCCTTGAGCCTTATTGTAACACAGTTCAGAGGCATTTAGCTGCCACATCTCTTCTTAGAGATAAGCTACCATCGCTCGAGCTAGTTTGTTTTCCATTCTATCTATAACCATTTTTCAGTATTCGATATTAATGAAATGATGTGCTATTCCTACTGCATCTCGATTTTTATGTTTATTTCTGTATTTTATTGTGTTCCTTCATATGTCCAGATCATGAGGGTCTAAGATGATGCATGTAGAGGGATTCTAATATTTTGGGGGTCCAGTTGCAGTTGATGCATTAGTGGGGTGTAGTTGTGAATTAGTTAACTCAATTAATAGATTTAAAATCAATTTAACTAGTTCTAACTGAGTGATGAGCTAGTGAGAGGTCCACTAAATTAAATTAGATTTAATTCACAATGAGTGATCAATCAAATAATTGATAATTCGCTATTAATAGTTGCATGCATGTCAGTTCCGAGGAAGAACCAGTTGAGACAGAGGTTAAAGGGAACATAACCATCAGTTGTATTTATACAAAATTTCCCATGTGCAATTATAAAGTCATTGGGATGCCATGATGGATTGCGCAATCAAGGAAGGTTGAATTTCCTAATTAATAGGGAGCCAATTCCCTAGGAATTGTGTGAGCAAGGCAGGCTGAAGGAAGGTTGATAATTGGTTAAGTATTAGACTGATTTTGCCTAGATTAGTAGGAGACAATTAGTAGAGTGCTAGAGAATCTCATGATAGATTAAGCATTGTATTGTTTTATGATTCCTTGACTAATACACAATAAATATAGAGGGGTTTTGAGCAATTTCTTTCCCCAGATACATGTTGTGTTGTGCAATTGATAATTTATTTCTCTTACTTATATGTGATTGTGTGATCGTGTTTTGTTTCCACAAATTGTAGGAAGGATTCAACATCTTGTTTATACATTGCATGATCAGATTGAATCTCGTTGGCTAGATTTTCTACATGAAATAGAAGAGAAGGTTGATACGATCTTGTCTTGTGGTGGTTAGCAGGCTGCAAGGTCTGTGATAAAGACCAACATAAATGGAGGAGGGCTTGCACTGTAATTTAGAGCCAGAACAAAAGTAGCGCAAGCGTAATATTGACTGAGGTAACCCTAGTTTAAGGGTCGACATTTAGATCTGAAGCTCATGTCAAGATTCAGTGAAAGAAATGCCCAGAATCTATGGATCCATATGAGCTAGGTCAAGTCTCTTATGGAGGCAAGAGTCGTGGTTTCTTCTATGGGTGGATAGTGTTTGTTCTACAACAATTAGAAGTACATAAGTATATTTCCCTAGTTAGGACAATTTCCTAGCATGTTTAGTTCATACGGTATGCCCTTAAGACTATGAAAAATTTGCATAGAAGAAGAGCGGCTGTGACCCTTAGAGCGAGGTTTATTTCTGTAATATAGACCGTAGATCTAGAAGATGGTTTGCAGATTCAGTATGTGTGGAGATAGCATATCCAAAGGAGGGTGGGACCTTAGCAGAAGATTGAGCATGCAGAAGAAATGTGCCATATAAAAAATGGATTGACATGTAGAGGAGTTGATTTCTGTGGACTATCCATAGAGTTTTAGATAGAGATCTGAAGCAACCTATAAAAAATGAGTCAATTGATCAGGAGATCATGTCCAAGTTCAAAAATGCTCAAAAATTAAAGTGTTAAAAAAATTTTGCAACTTGAGCAACCGAAAAGGTCTCATCGCTACGATTATGGCGCCGTAAACAGTTCGCAAAACATAGGTCGTATGCAGAAGTTATTAAGGTTTGAAAAAGCCTAGTAAACTCCAAAAAATGACATTTTGACCCATTTTGGACTTTTTCTAAAATTTTTCAAAAAATATATATTTGGAAAATTTTATTTTATTATATGGTTTTTAGGCCTATCAGTGGACGCCACGTGGCTTGCCCAGAGGCTGCCACATGGCCCCAGGCCGAGGAGGAAATTGAAAATGTAAAATTTATTTAAGTCTACGAGATTCAAACTTGAGACCCCACAATGCGTGCAAAGGCACCTGACAAACTCACCTACGTGCAGCTCTTAACCTGTATGGAGAACGAAATGTATTTGAGTTTCAAAGTTGCATTGGCGGGAAAAATATAAGGGCTAGCCCCGACACCATATGACCCGATGCCCAGAACCTCGGCCTTAAGGCCTATTTCTGCAGTTCAGTTAAACGGTTAGTTGATGGCGGCGGTTTTCAAGGGCCATGTGGCCAGCACATTACATAGCCTATAATGCTATGGTTTGGGAGGCGGTTAAACTAGCGGATAAGACCGGCGGTTCCGGCAGAGGTCCCATGTGACCCCGCCATCCTAACATTTAATACCAACCGCTAATAGTTCCGACAACTTGGCGTGTTCCACCATTTTCGACGGGATTTACCAAACTGGCGCCTTTAACTGGAGTTCCTCCACATTTAGTGGAGCTTTTTAAGGGACACTGGGCAAATCCTTGTTTGGTCATAAGTCTTTGGATTTTCGACCAATTTTGATGCATGGATAGTAAATTTTGGGTATTATCAACATTCTGAACACATTGGCAGAGGTTTCGAAACCATCAAAGGTCATCTTGTGTAGGTTTAGCTTTAGGAGAGGTCAAGAAGCCACTAGGGCCACTAGGGTGTTTTCAATGTATTGAGCATCCATTCTCTGTTTTCTGCAAATGAATAGTCATTCCTGGCTAATTCAAGCATTACAAAGCTATTTTTACAGAGATCACAGCCATTTTAAGCTTTGTTTCACATTTACTTACCATTTTTGAGCAATAATATATGAGGGACATGCCATTAGGAGCTGGACCAGCAGATGTAGCCCAGGAGGGGTGAACTGCTTCATCAAATTTGCTGAGTATTGTTACATGTGATTTTTAATTCTCTATTATTTATTGTTTTACAGTGTTTTATAAGAAATTTACATGCTTTAACCTCACACAAAAATCTGTTTAACTAAGTTAAAACTATTTGTTTCACCTGCAAACTTCAGAGAACCTTATGTACACATTTTCATTACAATTTGGATACTTAGCATAGCAAAACTAATACATTCCATTTAGATCATCAATGGATTGTTAGTGGCTGATTTGTGACCCTAGTTCAGTCATCTACATATTGTTAGAAGGATGATAAGAGGAGTAGTTCATATTTGTTCACAGATTGGACAACAAAGATCAAATTTTTGATACACAAGAACAATGATTTTGAGAGGACTGAAACCATTGTTAGGTGGAATATTTGAAGAGCCCTAGATGAAGAAAATAATGTGGGCCCTAAATCAGTCAAAAGAATTGATTATGGTTGGGTCGATTGATGGTAGTCCAAGTACAGTTGGAGGGTTGTTAGGTGACTATCAAATAAGAGCCCTAACTCTTGTACTTGTGAAGGACAACAAGATTGGTAGAAGGGCAGGTGTATAGGGCCTAAGGATGTGTAGACTTTGAAGGACTAAAGTAGCAGTCAAGTGGGCCAAACAACTTGCCCTAGTTTACTATATTGTAGATGATTAATTCAGTGAGAAGAAGGGAAACCTCCATAGACCTAGACTTCTCATCTTGGAGTCGTAGTATGGAAAAAGTGGGAATACCAAAGAGTTGTTCACAAATGGAGTTGTGAAAAAATTGTTACCACTCAAACTAGTAGTGGACCTAAAAGGGGTTCCTAAGAGGTTAATTGTTAGGACAAGGGTAACGGTGGAGGCTTAGCCCATTGTCACCACAACCAAGGCTCCTTGCTCTTCACAGACTTTCACCGATGGGAGGAGTCCTGATAGTTTATGAAGTCACGTGTAGAATATAGGTCAATGAATAGGTGAGAAGTGACCATAGAAACCTTTTCCCTAAGATAGAATAAAGAGTGGGACTTGCTTTCCTTTTAAGCAAGGGACTTGATTGTATGGGGAGAGAGGAGGGGGATTGAAGGGTTGAGGGAGAAGAATAAGACTTATGATGGAAGTTCTCAATCCCTAAAATCCTTTGGGAACTTGGATCCCAAATTCTCCTTGATGAAAGGCCTTTGACACCAAATGGGACCGCACGGGGCCAAGTGGACCCAACCCAGGTTCGGGGATGGAATTTAGCAACCAATGATGTTCCTATCCTGGACAATGTGAGAGGAAAGGATCAGGCAATAGTTTTTACTTCAATGGGTCAAATTGATCCTACTAGGTTCTAGCCTTGGGAACACCTAGGAAAAACTTGATCCTAGAGCTAGGGCTTGAGGTATCTAGAGATTCCACCATCGGAATTGGCCCAAATTCCAGGGATGGTAAAATGGAATTTATAGAAGCTCAAATATTTGTCATTTCACTTATGAGAACCTTGGCAGGGAGGATAACACTCCATCATACAAGGAGTTGGACTAGACATGATTGATGATAATTGTTGTCCAATGAATATATTCCCACTTTTCAATTTACAAGGTGTCTTGAATTTGGTTTGTAGAGAGGGATATAACATAAAGTAAAGGAGTGAGGACTCGAGTGGGGTTGAACAAAAAATGAAGCACATAGGAATTGAGAAGAACACATTGGAGTGAGGAACTTTCCCTACGTTGAATATGATTATGTTTACAAAACTCATCAAATGCATGGATGAGGGTCACATGCTAAGCGTTGTGGGGGAGGGAAATTTATTAACACCCTTGGGTGGTTCTAATGTAGAGGGTTAGACATAATCCACATTAGATGTGAGTGTGGATCCAACACAATATCACTAATTTACTATTCCATTCATTATTCTCCAAAGATGGGCTAGGTCTCTAGTAGCCTTGGGGGTTAGTTTAAGTAGTCATGAGTAATATGTGAGATCTCTCTCCCCATTTTTGTGAGGTCACATGTTCAATTCTCTTGGTCCTCTAGGGGCAAGATGCTTGGAACTTGGGCATTGATAGTCCACCTAAGTTACCATCCATCAAAGGTGGTGAAGTCTATGGAAGTTTCTCATGCATATATGTATGTAAAAGAAGGCCACACATAAGGTGGGTGCTCTCCTTGTGCTTTCACCCCATCAACATAAGCATTTATGTCACACAAGGCTTGCCCTGCTTTATTGGAAGACTATCATTAAAGGAGAAACATAGGAACTTGTGGAGAAGAAGCAAAGGTCCTTATCATTGGAGAGTCGTATTTTGATCACATGAAGGACAATCAATGTTTGTGGGAGTATTTGGCATTAGGATGCAATGTTAGAGGTCTCATTTTTATGAGAACTCAATGGATTCTTGTTGAGAGAAGGGATGTGTGCAATACTGTAGGCATGACTTAAACACAACTAAATCACTTAATTGTGAAAAATCTAAGATGTTATGTAATACACGCCCTTTATAAACAAACAAAATAAATAATTATTATGCTCAACATAAATATATTATTATTCTAATTCAATTCTAATTGAATCCTTAAATTTATCCAAGCGTATTACTAGTTACACCAAACACATTTTAAAATGAGATAAATTATTAAGTCGATAGGCGTGGTCTTTATTGGAATTGGGTTTGGAGAATTTTGAATTTTTAATAAATGAATGGAAAAGATTGCATGTTAAGGGAATATTCTTTGTCTAATACACCATCTAACATATGACATCAAAATTCTTTCAATCAATTTTCAATTTCACATCAAAGAATAATAAATTAAATTTAAATATTATTTGTTTGGCCACCTGTTAAACCTATTGGACCGTTTTATTATCTTCTGCCACATCCATTCTTCCACGAGCTATATCAACTCATCCATTGAAATCCTAACAATTTTAAATCCATTTCAATTCAATTAGATCAACCCATCCATTGGAAACCTAACAATTTTGAATCCATTGCAATTTCGAATCTTTGAAAGAATTTCTAGATTGGATCTGTGGGCTATTGCAAGAAATGGCTTGGGAGAAAGTCCTAGATGTGTGCTGGAACGATGATCTATATAGAAATACCTTGAGAAAACTTGCGATTGTAAGATCAAAATCTTTTTTAATTGGGAGATAGCCTTATAATCGATGTTATGTTCATTTTTTCTTGCAGGTGGACATGATTGTGAAGGATTCTCTGAGACTATATCAGCATTTCATAGCTCTTGTCATATGGACACAAATTAAGTCAATCGTGGGAGTCTTAATCTTCCACAAGGCATGAAGTTACTGATACCAATCTTGGCCATTCACCATGATCATACTTTGTAGGGAGATCTAAGGGATAAGATTTGTAGAGTTTGGCTGAGTGAAGGGCATGAAAACAAAAGATGCTCATGATAACAATGATTGAAAGGCCTGGTTTCATTGCAACTAAGGGAAGGAATCTAATAAATTTGATTTCCAAAAGATCTATTACATTACCTCTTTATAACCTTTTTGTTCAATATTATGGTACATGTATCAATCTAATTGAGATGGATGATGCAAATTAATGATGGATGTTGATAAAGATATATTGATGTAACAATTTGTTTTGCTTGTGCTTTAAATTTTATATTAAAATGCATATTTAATGTTATGTAAAAAGTTTAGATTGAGTTTATTACTTCTATGGTGGGTTGATTATATCTTGATAAATTTATTTCTCATAAGTTAATCATTATGCAATTATCTGTCTTTGAAATGAAAATTGGATTTTGCAAGTCACAACATGACAATGTAATCAACATAAATCAACCACATTGATAATTATCAACATAATTGTGATAATCATATATAACTAAGCATATAGAAATAATTTACCCTTTCCCGAAAAAAATTAAAAATTAGGAATCAAATTGATTTACTGCTTGATCACTATAAACCAAGAACACAGAATTACAAATAATCTAGTTACCTCCACGCACAATTGTCCATCGTGTAAGGGTGGGAAAATATTTGAAAACCCTGAACCAACCACGCATTCCCTCCGTGCACAATTGTGTAAGGGTGACAAACAAAGTGGTTTCAAGTTTAAAACCTGATTTTTCTATCAGACCATTGATCAAGACTAGACGAAGAAGAAAGACAGAGAGGTTGCAGTCTATTCATTGAATGGTGTGCAAGATGGCTTCTTGCTCATTTCCTATCTGGATTGTAAAAGATGTTGTCAGTGGTTTAACAGAGTTTGGTTTCGGCCTGTTACTCGCAACCAACTTATGAAATCAAACCCTGATAATATTTCACATTTTTCTGTTGCGTCACTAAATACATGACCCATGTACATGGCTTCTATGTATGTATGTATCTACTTGTTTGGACTTGAATTCACTAGAATGATAACGTGGTTTAGGGGTTAGGGTTTAAATTTTTTTATCTGCATACATGCAAGTACAAAATGAAATTACCTGTCTTCTACGATCTGCAGGTGCTGGAAAACGAGGAGCCACATAGAGAGTTTGTGGGAAATGTTAATTCTATTTCAAAAATTCAGAAGATAATGTAGGTTGTGGGAGCCAACGATTTCTCTTTGAAGGAAATTTTCAGGCCCAATCACCAATGTACCATCAATTTCTTTAGCGCTCTCATCAATTTCTGCCGCTATAGGTGAGTTCTAACACCTCAAAAAAATTTAGCCTTCATAGCCTGAGATTTCACCAGTGGGCTCACCCCAGACCAAATAAGTTTCCAGAATTGAGGTTGATATTCCTTCAAATAAGTGTTAAGAGGGGCATATAGAACATGCATTAACGTACTGCATTACTGGAAGATACTCTGGATATTCTATTAGAGGTCAATGACAACCGATATTTTCAGAAGCATATGGCACTATAGAAATATAGGTAAATTGAAAATTGCTACATATAATATACATTAATCTCATTTCTCAAATTATCAGGCAGCAAGAAATCCAGAGAGCTAATTTCCAGAAAGAATCTTAATTTAACAAATTTCAAAATTCTCTCCAACTCTGTTATGTAGGAAGGCCATGAAGAATTATATGAGAAATTTGAAATTCACAGTGCAAGTACAAGAAATTTAATTTTTCCTTGGCTATTAGCAACTAACATAGTAGGGCTCTCACTCTTCCAACAAACATCGCTTATGAAATGTGATGCATCATCGTCACTTTCAGCCAAGTCTGGACTGCCGAATTGATGTCATGCGGTAGACTTTGAAATAGCCATGTGATACACAAACACCCCATTTGTTTCACTGCTACAAGCTATGTATTTAGAGTTGACTGTAAGCCCCACAAATTTATTCTCATTAATGTGCCCCTTAAATGTGCGTACAAGGCAATTATCCCTCACATCCCACAGGCTTAGTGTAATGTTTGTAGATGTAGAAGCTAGTTCATTTGTTGAAATGAATTTAACATAGGAAATTGTTTTCCTATGACCATTAAACTTGTTTAAAGGAACACTAGGATTCCTCAATTCATAATAATGAATGTGATGATCTGTTGAACCAACCGCAACATAATAGCTTGATCCAGGATTTTACTTGACATAACAAATACAATCCTGACACAACAAATATTTACTTTCATGTCAACATTAAGAACACTTGTTTCTTGCCTTGTACACCACACCTTGTAAGTGTTGGGGTTGATGCTTTTGTCATCCTTTTTAGCAGTGTGATCCCCATTCATTATATTTTATGCTTCCTCAGAGGCATCTGTTATTCGTTGTTCATAACATTCATTGGTGCTTTATGGACTTCAAGGACTGGTGGAATCAAAGACTCGTGGTGCATGGTTAATGTGGATTTTTTATAAGCTACGATTTTTCCTTGGTTACTTATCAAGGTCTTTTGAACAAGTGGTTGGTCAAGCATGGATTTTGATGATTATATTCTAGTTTTTCATAGGTTGGAGACAATGAAGCATCCATTTTTTTTTTGGCAATGTTAGTTTGTCAGGCAGTGTTAGAATTAACTTCATAAACAATGTTTTGCAGTAATTTCCTGGTACGTTATAGTGTTTGGTGATTGTCATCATCGGGTTTATCCTACATTTGTAGGAATTTGGCCTTGTTTCTAGATTTCAACTCTATTTGTTCTTGGGAAACATAGGTGTAATGTGGTTTTTGTTTGTGAGGTTAGTTCTGACTTCTTTTTATTCTATTTGGAAGGATGAGGTACACCATCAGCTCTTGGTCAAGTGTGCTCTTTTGATCATAGATGCTCAATATTTGGATGATTTAACGTACTAATGGAGTGAACCACCTCTTAACATCTGATTTTTATCTATGTTGCAATGGAAATAGGCAATAAGTAGCACCAGTTCAAATTTTTGGAAAATTTGCAGAGACCTTCATAGTAATGAGACTTGAATGCACATAAAAAAAGGTCTACTATAGTAACCAAGAAGTTGTAGTAACCATAGACTCCAAAGTCCTAGAACTCCAAAATGCCAATTATTTATTACTAGCAGTTTGGTGATTTAGCAAAATTCATTAACGCTATAACATTTTGTTGTCATTGCCTTGAATAGTGTTCTCATTTGGTTGGAGTTTTAGTTCTTGGCAGAAGCTACTACAACTAATGCTTAATTGAGATCTGCAATCCCTAGATTTTGATCATTCATTTTCATATCTACATGCATTGTTTCTGCAAGCCATTGAATTATTGAGCCTAATCCTCTGATATATTATCTAGATAGGTGTGTAACTTTGCCAATCATTTCTACAAAGATTTTATAAGGTATTATTATCTACTGCAATATAATGAACATGCCCAAATTGTGCTAGGATTTAATTAATTTTTATGCCTTTAGTTGTGGTGCCTATTTCGGAAACAAAAATTTAAGTTTCACAAAATTTTATGTCAATACATCAACTCAACAAATCAAACATCTTCCAAAGTTTGTTGCAGTACTCAAAACTAGGAATGTAGCACAATATACCTTAAAAATATGAACTTCTAGTGGTTGCCATAGTAATGGAACAGGCCACCTCTTTCTACCAGATTCTATTTAAGACACAGGAAATGGACAAGAATCAACAATGGTGGTGCAAAGTTTCCAAACATCATGAGGGTGATATTAAAAAAACAATGAACAAAGATATTTTAACAAGGGATACCATGTATTATGAGCCTTTACTGACATGCATATTGGGATTCTACACCATCTGCATTAGACACAAGAATCCACAACATGAATATTGTTGAGTTTTTTGAATGTTGGGGTAGCATCATATGTGCCCTAGCTCCCAAACTTTGTGGAGGGACTAGAGTACATGAGATCTCCAAGACCCAAAAAGCGATTTAAGAAATTCCATCATGTTTAAGGGATATTTAATTAATTAATCCTTTTAATTAAATACCCTAAGTCTAACTTAGCAAAATTAAAAGATTAAAGTTAATTAAATTAAACATGTGATGAAAATGACTTAAGTCACACGGATCAAGCATCTTCTAATCATAGTCGTTGATTCAAGATTAGATCACAGCCATTGATGTTTCAATGAGAAAAGTATTAGAAGAGGGCTTGGGTGTTGGGTATGTGTTATATTCTTTCCACGACAAGTCACGCACCCCGGGAAAAAAAAATTGGACCCTATTTTTTGATGGGTGGACTCACCCATGGTTTTGTGCATGGGTTTGCACATGGTTTGGGACATGATGGTTTTTGGCCCCTAGTATTTTGTAGATATGGTCAAGGGAACTACTGTTATGTTCTAATCTAGGGTTAATGGATTTGGGCTTATGTATGCTTCGGCATGTATATATATGTGTTGTAACACTAAAAGGAATATAATGAAAAATCAAGCTGGTCATCCAGATTTGGGATCCATGGGAAAATCTTTGTGTATATCTATTTTATGTTTTATGCTCTCGCTATTGTTTATTTTATGTTTTTAAAATTCATTTGCAGATAATTTCTGTACAGGGTTAAAACCTACATTGGGGTCAGTTGGAGAACACACAGAGTGGCAGAGCACTGAGACTAAGCTAGAATTCTAGGTCGTGGTTTACTAAGAATTTCAA
This sequence comes from Pinus albicaulis, assembly GCA_034641835.2. Lineage (NCBI taxonomy): Eukaryota > Viridiplantae > Streptophyta > Pinopsida > Pinales > Pinaceae > Pinus > Pinus albicaulis. The sequence goes on from JAXQQM020068480.1 coordinate 694,715, forward strand.
AAGTGTTTCAGCTATAGCGAGGGGCAGTATTGGTAAGAGGATGGTGTAGTCCTGGTCCAAGAGTACATTGAGGGCAAAGAAGCAGTAGACCGAGCAGCGTAGAGGAAGAAACAGCTACGCAGAGTAGCCTAGAGCCCAGCAAGGGCAGCATACAGGCAGCAGGAGGCCAGGGAGGCTAACGCAGTGCATGGAGGGCTGACCCAGTCCCAGGAGGACTAACACTGGCCAGCCAAGGCAATGTAGGGGCAGTGTAACCCCGTCTAGGGTGACATAGGCCATCAGGGCTAACGTAGAGGGCTTCAAAGCAACGCTGGGGTTTCTGCAGATCAGAAAAGGTTGAGTTCTATTAATCCCATTTGAGGGTGTGAATCAGTCATTTTTCTATCTCCAGAACAAAGGTATAGCTGCCGTTTTATTTCTCTATCTGGTTAACCAGGTTGGTACCCATATTTTTTGTACTTAGATTCTGCTTCATAATAAAAACCCTCCAGTAGCCAGAAGACTAGTTTTCCCGCATTGGGTTTTTCCGGGGACAGTTGTCCAAAAAATCCTTGTGTCACTTTCTCATTGTGCTTGTTATTTAGTTTAGAACTATATGTGTAGGATTTTAATGTATTTACTTCAATGTTAATGCTGAAGATTTCACATTAATAACTTAATGTAAGTAGGAGAAGTAAATCCAGATTTAACTGTAGGGTTTCTGTTTGAGCATATTCAGAAATTTTCACAATTATGTGACTTGTTACAATACTAAAGTGAAGTAGTAGTTACAGAATCCGAGAACTCCAAAATGCATGTATTTTACCAAAAAAATTCTTTCATTAACCTTAATATAGATCCTTAGTTTTCTTATGATCAACTACCTAGTGAGTTTCCTATGATCAACTCTTTTTATATGTTTAAATAGAAACTTGGTGCTACACTTTTAAATTAGCCCTGAGACAACCTAAATAAAAACAGTCCACCATTGGAATTAAATGTCGGATTGTTGGATCTCAGAGAGGGAAGAAACACCATAAATTCTAGTTCTTTTACACATTTATTTGTTGTTTGAATATTCTCTTATTTGGACTGTTGTGTTTTCTGTTTTAACAAGAACAACCATATTTTATATTAGAAAGTTTTTGTGGTTGCACTGGTCAGCATAATAATACCAAAATAAAGTAACTATCCAAAAAGACATCCTGAAAATTGTCCAAATTTGAAGGTTACTGGCTTAAGAAACAAAACGATCCTTTGCAAAGGATTTTGGATAGCTACTACTTGTATAAAGTTATAAACTAAAAGGTATGGTGGTTGTAGGTAGGATTTTTTACTAGACTCTCAACCATTTGCTAGAGAGCAACACACTCAATTTGTCTCTTTTGATTGTGTGTAAGGTTCTCAAAATGAAGGCATACTCAGTGTTTCTAGCTTCTTTTGGAAATGATGATTCCTGGGAATGCATCCTATCAATATTAGAGAAAATTTAATTCCTATTATTAGGGATGAAATCTTCTTTCCTCCTTAGAGCTTTTTGAATGTTAATGGTCTCACATAATGGGAATTTCCTAATATGATCGTGTTCCATTATAAAGGCACTATATAACACCTGTAAAACCCCTTATCACTCCTCAATGATAACAATCTATCATAACCACTAACTTCGCCACTTTCCAAAATTCCCTTAGGTATCTTATCTACAACTGGCATTTCCACATCTTGATACTGATGATGAATAGTCTCATCTTCCTTGACCTTCTCCACAGTAGGAGGAGGTCAAAATGAAGGCATACTCAGTGTCTCTAACTTCTTTTGGAAATGATAATTTCTGGGAATGCATCTTATCAGTATTAGAGAAAATGTAATTCCTATTATTAGGGATGAAATCTTCTTGCCTCCTTAGAGCTCTATGAATTGTAATGGTCTCACATAATGGACATTTCATAGGATGATCATGGTCCATTATAAAGCCACTAGATAACACTTGTAAAACCCCTTATCACTACTCAATGATAACAATCTATCATGATTCATAACCACTAACTTCAACCCTTTCCAAAATTCCCTCAAGTATCTGATCTACAATCGGGATTTCCACATCCTGTTGCTGATGATGAACGATCTCATCTTTCTTGACCTCCTCCACAATAGACCCAATTGATAGCCTAGTATTTGAGATCAGTTAAATAGGATTTTTGACCAACACCTAAGTTCAATATCTCATTAAAATATTTGGATTACCAACAACCATATTAAACCAAAAAGTAAAATCATTGGTTCCTATAATTGTTTGATACATCAAATCTCTAATTGGTAAATTTGTAGCTCACTACATACAAGGCTCACTACATCGGAAATAACAAAGCTCTCCCCATGGTAATTAAATTGGTGTGATGATCTACAACATTAAATATTTTGTAGATAATATTGTCTCCATGACCAGCCCAAATTCTTCCTTGATTCAAAATTAAGGTCAGAAACTTTTTGGTTACATGGGTGGAAGTCCTCTATCTCACATTTTAGGTTCTTTGGATCAAGTGCATGGACCCACTTGTATCATGAAAGACATGATATATTACCTGTCCGTTAGACTCCTCATAGGACTTTGGTTGGCTACTATGAAAATTTTCAGGGGTATCATCTCTATGACCCTCCCTCTCACCAAGTGACTAAGCATCATGATGCTATCATTGATGACCTTTTCATTATGACTTCTAGGATCTCTTCTATAGCTCCTTTCTGGTGATTACTCTCAGCATGTATCCATGGAACATACCTCTTCTTATCTTGTTTGGTTGCATGTTGATGAATCACAGCTAGTTGTAGTGAACCTTTCTACATCTCCATCTTGTGTTGGTCCACCTATACAAACTCCTTTAGGTTCATCCTTGTTAATTTTAGGAAAATATGTTATTTGCTGAGGATAGTTACTTCTAAGATCCATATTAGCCAAAATTTAATTCATTTCATTTCCATTATCAATCACATAGGACATAACCATTTAAAGAGTAACTGATGAAAGAACATAGATGATAAGAGAAGAGAACAAGCCGAGAAAACAGGACACAAGAATATGGCTCAAGCCAGGGAAAAACCCCAAAATGGGGAAAACCCTTGATTTTTTTATTTCAACTGAATTACTCTGTTGAAATTTACAAATAACCCCTTCAATAGCATACATCAATGCAACGCCATGTGCATTGCTTATCAAAGCTGAGATAGCATTTACAGAAAAGTACACTTGCAATTTTATTTACTTAAATGCATAAATAGGACTAATTGCTACCATATTTAAAAAGCATATAAAACTTATCACCCTTAAACACTTTTAATGCATTTTAGAATCACACCCTCAACTGATTTCCTTTTGTTCTTACCATTGTGAGATTTATGTTTTCTTTTTTGTGCTGTATTTTTCTCCAATAGGGCCTCCCGCACACTTTTTCCCTGCAGTTGCTAACTAAGCTTCATCACATTGGCCAGCCCCTTTTTGGAATTATACCTCTTTTCTTCTCGTCGGTTCAGCATCTTGGCATCAAGGGGACAGTAAGCATATGGTTCAAGTTTACCTTCTCTCTTAATATCACCACCGGCTTTCTTATTTTTATATTTTGTACCAGTGTAAGTCCATCCAGACTTCACAGTCTTCTATTGCTTGTTACTAGCCTTAGACAATGATGTAGAGGTTGCATGGGATTTTGATTGACCACTACACTGACTCTGATTGTCTATTTCTCACCTCTTCCGTGAATGTCCCACTTCATCCTCATTAATAACTAAACTCCCATCAGGATCAAGGATCATTTCATCATCATTGTCAGATCGCTTCCCTTTGCGTTGTTGACCATTTAACATAGAACTAGTTTTCTGTTTATCCAACAAGTCAAGGGGTTCATTTCCTAAAACTTCCAAGTCTTCAGGGAGCCTCTTATTTAATTTCTGGACATTTTTTACTGTAATGTAGATGATTTCGATTTTGGCGCTAAACTCATAATCCCTGAATAGGTAGTTTGAGTGAAATCCATGTCAGCATCACTGTCATCATCATCCCCATCTCCAAATTCATAAAATATCTTTGTATGGTTCCATTTGCTTTGTCTGGTTGTGGTTGCATGTGAATGTGAAGATTTGGTCTCATCTATATTGTCTTGAGACACATAATTCCTTCTCTTTTCTTTATGTTCATTAAATTTTCTTGTGTTTGCAAGGATTTTTACATGTTGCTCTGGCATCACAACTTTAACAACCTCTAGATCACATTTTTGTATCAACATTTCAAGCAACAAACAGACATTTTCTTTGAAATGGGTTTTTTTGTCAGCTTACCAGTGCAATAAACCATCTACCATACTTTTTAAATGCTTTTGCAATTCCTCTGCTTGAAGCCTAGATATAACCACTTTCATCAACCGCAATGTTCCTTTGATAACTTCCTTGTTTTTACTTTTCACAAGCATAAACACAGATGGAAGCAAATCCGGCATTGACAAGCAGAGCTCAGAGAACTCATACATCAATCTTTCTATCCTAGTAACTGTTGCACTTATCATGTGTGGTTTACTACCTGCTAGACAACCTACAACCATGTTAAAGAACTTGTGCAACTTTTCCTGTGAACCTCCATTTTCTGTATCTTCCAAGTAGTGGCCAATTTTAACCAGCAAATCATAAGTCTGAGACATTGTTTTTTTATTGGACTCTTTTACAGCCAGAATTGTTTCACTAAGGAAACAAGAAATGTCCACATTTTTCCTCTCTTCACTAGTTATTAAAATATGAATGATTAAATACTGCAAACAATCAAGTCGGTGTCGCTTGGCAAAAAAATGGGAGGACGAAATTGTTGTGACCATAAGTTCAAATCTCTCGTCCAAATTTTTTGCCAAAAAATCCTTGTGTTCCTTCATAATGCCTACTAGTACCTTATATGCCTTTTTCTGAACTAGCCCTTCATCATCCTGCAAAGCCAACTTTGTAGCAACAAAAAGCATATTCAAAGCTTCAATGTCCAGACCCTCCAGAAGTGATACTGCCAGATCTAAGAGCTGGGCCCTTGTTGATGCTATTGTTTGTTCATTATTTGAACCATTGACTTCCATAGAATATTTTATTGCATGCCCAGATATAGTTGCTTCTTGTGTTACTTTGAGAAGCTTTTGCATAACACTGATAAAAAAATGTTTGACTACTTCCTTGTCAGCTACAGAAGTTATGTCTGCAATAGTAGCCTGCAGATATCCTCACTTGTCTCGGGGAGATGACATGAATATAGTAAATAATGTTAAAAGAAATCTGAGAGAAATTTTCCTCAAACTCTTTATATTCTATGATGCAACTTTTGAGTTGTAGCAATACTTGACTCGTTGCTCAGCCAGACTTATTTCCAAGGCCTCAACCTGTTCTAAACTAATCAAGCTATTAAGAGATTCTTCCTATGATTTTTTGTTCTGTTGAATAAGTATATGCAAGATTGAACAAATTATGCCACACAAATCTGGCTCTTTAAGAAGTGATGCATGTAATTTCTTTGCAAGATCCAGAAATTTTTGAGTTGTGTCTATTGGGTAGTTGCAAAATGAATGAAGCAGTGACCATAGAGTGTGAACATAGGCTTGTGTATTACGTGAAGATACTGGGCGTCCTTCCACTTCAAGTGTCTTAGATTTCTCGTGCAGTCTGTCCATCCTCTTCTTCTTGCATATATTGTTGAAGGAAATATTTAACTATACTTACTCCCTCTTACAATCCCAAACTTGTCTTTGCAAAGTGTCCATCAAGTAACTGTCTTATGATATCTATCCACTCAGACATGCCATAAAACAGGAATGTCTTATATCATGTCATATAAAGTGAAGCATTGGATGCTTGGTATCTTATTCTCTAATATACAACAAAGGTGTGCTAAAATGGCTTCATAATTGAGCCATGCTCGTTGTTTATTGTGCTTCAATGATGTCCCAGTGCAACAAACTTCAATCTTTGTTGTATTCGCAAAATATATATATGGCACTAAGATGTGCTCTTAATGAACAACTATCCAATATATAAGGCTTAATCGATTTGAGAGTCTCTGTATCAAGGTATACACCAATTTACGGAACATAATCTATATTTGGATCAACAGCTGCTCCATATTGCCAGAGTTTTTTAGGAATAAAGCTAGATCTTAAAGAAAAGATTAACTCCCTCTTTCAGTGGTAGTAGACATCATCAAAACATTACAAATCCCTTTGAATCTTTACTATAGGTGATCATCAAGCATTTGACAATCTGCACTCCATCTTTGAGATGAGACTTTATCATGTTGTAAGAAGGTGATGTGACAAGAATTTTTTTTTGAAGGTGAAACAGTGAAACCTCCCTTACTGACAACTGATTCATAGATATCCGCTGTAGACTGTCATGATAATGAAAATGGGATGTTGGATATAGATCTGAGCCAATACCTAGGATTACATTTAATACAACAACTGCAATCTTCATTGTTGAAATGAGTGTCACTATACTTTAGTCTGCCGAGCAATGATTATAAAGAAGATGTCTATAAAATGATACTTATTAGAAAAAAACATGCTTACAACCAACAAAAATTTATACTACTATCAAACCATGATGTAACTGTTACTACTAAAACTTCTTTTTACCAATCAGGATGGTATATTGAGATTCCTGCTTAAGGTGACAACCTGATGTGTCTATAAGAGTTATACTCTTCACAACAAATTATTCTAGCTTACTGATGCCAACATCCACTGAAACCACTTCAAAATATTAGATATCCTCAATTTACATCTATCTTGTTCATAACTTTGATTGTGAACAAGACTATAACAAGGATTACACAGTGCCAAAGGAAATAATTAAGCTTGCATAGTGGACCTGATGTCACAAATACATTGTGAGGTTTATGATAGCTTTAAGCTTCCAGGAGAACCTTGACTTTAGTATAATCTCAGCTTCGATACTTAAAGCTTCCTAATAGAAGATTATTAAAGCTGAAGAAGGTTGGATTTCGAGCTTCCACTGCTTGATGCCCGTTGCTATTTTATTTTAGAAAATGAATATCTTCTCAACATAGCTCAACTGACATAAGAAATTCAAACTATGCAAGTCTTGGATCTCACACAGAGACATATTTTCTGCAATGCCATAATAAAAAGCCCACTCCAATAATGATTTATATTACCATTATTATTTATAGATGAACTATATGACAATAGTCTAATGATCTTGGAGAATAAGTATCAATGCCATACATCTATGTGACCAGAGAATTATGTGAATCGATTCCTGTTATAGCTGAGTATAAATGAAAATATTAATTTAGACTTGATTTATACCGACCAAATCATAGAGATACTTTACATGTTGTGTTTTATAAGTATCGTGCATGATCAAGGTGAAATAATAGGTTCCCATACTGAGGGATCATCAAGGACAGATGCCAATAAAAAAATTAGAGGTTATTGGGACATGACATAATAGTCCTGAGGTAAAGATACCAATTTGAAAGTCTTAAAGTAGGATGAGAACAGTTATGAGAGCATAATATGAAAGCACAATATGATCATCATTAATGTCTTGACAAGCATGGACCTGGAATAACAATATCACCAAGCCCAAGCATAACATAAGTTTGGGCTGCATCTGCTGAGGTAAATAGTAGCTTAATGGGAGCATCAAAGGACTTGGCAACATTAACCATCACAGGAGTGAAGAAGACCCAAAAAAAATTTCATATACAAAGAGTCCTACCAAGAGGATAGCCCTAGTTTTGAATGATTCAAGAGAAAACATCTCAATACCCTATATACAAAACGCCAATCCAAAAATGTTGTTTGCAAGCCAGTGCTTCTTCAATGCATACCACTTGCACAATCTGTAATTTGGTGAACTCTACTTCCATAGATTTAAAAATATGGAAGATGGCAGTTTATTGGTGACTGATTCCACTTCTTGGCAGAAAGCGCTCAATAGTAGGTAACAATGTGGAACCATAGGAAAGCGCATTGCATGGGATCTTGACAGAATAATATCAACCAACATATATAGTAAGGCATGATGTCAGGACTACATTCAAGTTTGGATTCACATTTACATCAAGCGATGCCACTGATAAAACTGCTAGAGCGACACTTGCGAGCTTTTCATTCATCCTTATGGCTAATAGTAGACCCAAGATACTCGGCCTCAAAAATTCAAAATTCACCTCAATTGGATTTGATATGAACGCGACGATCTCGACAATAAAAATCATGATTCAACACTTTCAACTTCACACAAGGTCAAAAAAATATTTGAATATAGGGTCTGTCCATACTGCAGAGTACGTAAGAAAAATTGTGGAACAATGATATCACGACTGTTAAGATGTATCAGTATCTCATGTTCCTTCCAATATCATATATCTCCATGTAAATTCGAATAGATTATTGAATGTTTAATGAAAGTAGAGATATGAACCTTGAATCTGTATTCTAAGACTGTGGAAACTTTCATAACTCCATTATTGTCCTTAGATATACATCTTCCATGGTCCGGATAACAGTACTTCACCCTACAAACTTCTTATTGATTGTGTTCTTACTTGGGCTTGTCCTCACCAAATCTCTGATACCATGTTAATTTTAGGACAATATGTTCTTTGCTGAGGATAGTTACTTCTAAGATCCATATTTTCCCAAATTTAATTCATTTCATTTCCATTAACAATCACATAGGACATAATCATATAAAGAGTAACTGATGAAAGGACATAGATGATAAGAGTAGAGAACAAGCCACGACAACATGACACAAGGATATGGCTCAAGCCAGTGAAAAACCCTTGATCAATTTATCTTATTATCAAATATCAAATGTTCAGTAGAGTATGAGAGTACAAATAGAGTCAAGCATGGCTTGCCAATAAGATGATCAATACCTCCCTTAAAATGATCAAGAAGCAGCTCAAATAGAACTTCCATATAGCCTTCAGACAATAGAAGACATACTCTATCCTATACAGAGATAAATGGTAGGCAAAGTGACTCCAAGTCTATCTCCCAAAGAAGTTTAATATTGAATTGACAAAAGCGGACATCAAGCTGATGATCGTGAACCCAAAAAAATCAATTCTTGATATTATTGTAGTTCTGGTTAGGGCATATTTCAGACCTAACATACGTCAACAAAGATATTTGAAGGACCTTCAAAGGAGCTCGCACTTCCTTATAGAGATAGAGACTTAGAATGAACTGATATAGAGCTTTACAATTACATCAACCGTTGGTTCAAACCTTGAAACATATGTATCTAGTATGTCATGAAGATAAATTATGTTGAGACGGACCTTAAGTGACCTAGAAACAACCCAAATTAGCTCGGCCATCCTTTCCACAGGACTCGTTGTTCTCAGAAGACCATGAGGTATGCCCATACTTGCTTTAATGGCCTCGGTGATCCTTCTAATGGAGTCTGGTTCATGAAACAAGAGGGTACATGCATGCGGCTTAACTAAAGCATACTACTAAGAGCAGAACCATCCTATTACATTCCTTGTACCGACCATAACTATCCTCAAGACCTTCGGCTGACCAAAAGCATCTCAAAACCCAAAGACAAATCACCCTGCGTCCTCCTCTCCTAAGTACTTGGATGCCTCAGATATTTCTCCAAGCGTGGATGGATCAAATGACTTAGGAAGGTGCCTCTATTTATATAAGATGAAGAGGGTGAATATATGCATCTATTGGACATGTTGGGACGACATGGAGATAAGGCCAACCTTGTTAATTTACGTGAGGAAGAATAAATTCAAAATACCACTTCTACTTGTCCAAATTTGACAATCTTTAGATTGATTTTGGTCCTCTCAAAAAGAGGAATTCAGTGCTGCAATTATCTTTCCCATAGGAGTTGTCAAAAGTGTAATTTGGCCCTAGTTTCCAATTTTAACAATCCTTTGTAGTTGTTGAATAGTCTATGGGGAGTCGGGACTAAAGGGATTACTTCATCATCTAGTACATCTTATCCTTTGGATGTTTCTTCCATCCTTCACTTACTAGATGAGGTCATCATTATTGGTACTTCATTTTGAGGTGTACAACCTAGCAATGCTCCTCCTTCCAGAATGTAGCAATGCCGAGCTTTGAGATGATACTGCTTTTGTGGATGTTCAATAATTTGATGATGATGGTAACAAACCCTCTACTACACCGTTTCCATATTTTCTTTGATTGTTTGTTTCTTGGTGATTTAATGCTTCTTGTTTTGGGTTGATCTTGGTGATGCATGCACCTTTCATCTTGATGTAGATAGTTTGTCCCGATGCATATTTTATTTCCACTCATGGTTTTATGGATGATGTGCTCTCAAAGTTTGTCTATGTTTTGAAACTTGTCCACAGTCCCAAAGGAAAGATGACTTAGCACTTGCACACATGCCACACACATGCTCAGATTATTGGCAGTAGTAATGGGATGAAAAACAAACATAGTCTTGAAGCTCCAAGCTCATCATTGTGACTGGAAAAGATAGAAAAGGCTAAAATATGACTAAGCTACTCATGTGTTGGCTTTTAAATCAAACTGGAATTTCTAATAATAAAGATGTTTTTAGGCTAAGTGGTGTGTTCTTTGTTAGCAATTTGTTATACACTGGCTAGTACTGTTCCATTTGATATATGGGAGAGAACTTCATTTCTAGCAACATATAAGAATATACTTTATGACAGTTAATTTGAAAGGACAATGGGATCAATTTCACATGGATCTATTCACTTAGCAACCTATATCCTAATAATTATACCAGCATTCATTCTGAGGTCTTATATTATTGCATGTCCAACAAATTTGTCCAAGAAATAAATAGATACAAAGCTTGTCATGGAAGTTTGACATCCAAGAATATTTACACCATTTGTAAATCATTATGCAATCGTAGTGTTAATCATACAATGTTACACTGTAGTTACACAATTTTTTATTGATTGGGTCATAGGATTGAACTCTGTCACAATTGTTTTGACAATTAATATTTACTGTGATTTCTCATATTGCTTCGATCCCTACATTATTGTAGCTTATTCTCTCATATCCAAAATAAACGTACATACAAGCCTATCATTGCCTTAATATGCATTGTCTCTTTTGGTGCTACTGTCGGCTTGTTTTTCTCGTATGTTTTGGGTTTCTTGTTATGTATCACACTATAACTCTTAGGTAGCAAAAATTTGTAGTCTCCCTTAACACACTTTTCTGCACCAATGCACTTTTGTAATCCTAATTTATTCTTCTTGGTTGAGTTTCTGTTTTCAGGAGCTCACCACCCGTTGTGATTGGAAGAGAGATGCAAGTGTGCATGCTTGTCCTTGTCTTTGTTTGGAGATTTCCTTTCATTCCCAAATTTTTCCAGGTAAGCCTTATTGTATACTTTGGATTCAATTAATAGGCTAAATAATGCAAATGGGTATTTTATATGTCCCATATATTGATAATTATCCCCTTCATGGGTTTCATAAAAAATAGGGTCCCACTCTTCAAGAATCTGCTGAATTATTTCCAAAATACAATCAATATGCTCATAAATGTCTCCAAACATAGGAATATCCATATTAAAAAGTTTGTAACAAATCAACTATGGCTTAAATATGGAAAGAAACAACTCAATCTAATCCCACAAGCCTTATTGAGAATGTGAGTTATGGATGTGCATTGTGTTTTCAGTGTTGGGTGATCTCCATGTTCGCCACTTGTGACAAACTGCCATAAAAGAAAAAACAACCCTAGTGCCGAATAAGTGAATCAAGACATGGTGTGACACAAATCTATTTTTTTCAATATTAAGAAGTTGAAGCTTGGTAAATTGTCTATACATTGTTTATGCATGTTGGTCCTTTGTAATAAAATATTATATTTCTTTTTCTTCATCACAACGTTTTTTCGTTTGTGCAACTTCAACAATAATAGCTTTGAAAGCAAGATTCAAACTATGAACTACACATTATGTCCCAAACATATGGTCATACCTACTCAATGATTGCATCAATTTCTTTGCATGGTCTTGCATTGTCTGTGATTACTTGCATGACGTTTGAAGCATAGTCACCTTACAACCTTGTTTGGGCTTGGGGTATGTACTTTTTTGTACATTTTCTATATTCTACATATACAATATGGTCAACATATGATTGATTGTAATGTATCTATATCCATATTGAAAGTTGTAACCAAAAATATGCCCTATACAAATTCAGGGAAAATCTCCCCCAAAATCATTGTTAAAAAAAAGGCCTCAAAAATATTAATTTCATAGGTATATGGCATAAAGTTTTTATATGTTTATAGCACATCTTAGATTTTGTCTACTTATTTTTTAAATTTTCTAGCATTTTGGAAAATTCACATGTTTTTCATTTTTTGATATGTTGACACCTACATCTAGTTGTATGGGATTTTTTTAGGTACACATTTGTGTTGTATAGCATCAATATCCCCATATTCATATATTGTAGCCATGATTTGAAATCTCAATTACTTAAGTAAGTCTCAACCATGCATTCAATGCTATTTTCCTCATTTGAAACATTTATTGCTCTCAAGGAGTATGGGCTTGAAGGAGACATACTATCAAATTTATTGATGGCTGGTTTGTTGTATTAGTCCACAACAAGTTCTCCTTCTGTAGAACAATGGTGCATACTTTTTCAAATTTTGTCTCTTGTAACCCATGGGTGCTTCATTTACCACTCTAAACACGACTTGCCAATATAGAGACATAATACTCTATAAAGGTAATACCACATGCATGCATGGCAGGGGCAACTCTGTTATCTGTTTCTTCCCTCTTTCCACAATCAAACATTATTTACAAGAGTTTGGTGTTCAATCTCTTCCAGGCTTCCTCAATTGTTGAAGGAACTTATTGCGCCTTTTTTGAACCTACAAGAACATGTTTGCAGCCACTCCTTTCTTCCCTGGATAACTGTGCATCGTCATTCTCCTTTTGAAATTGTGCCTCAATTTTTGGGGTGATAGATTACAAAACTTAACCCCATTGTTAGGAATCCAAAACAAAAGGGCTTTACCTCTTGAGTATGAATCCAAAATTTTCCTCGCACTTATGCAATTCCATAAGTTGTTTCCCCCTTAGTTTTCTCCTTTTTCTCTTTCTGTGACCCACTTCCACAGAGGGGAATCAATGGGAAATTTTTGTTATTTTTTTCCCCGTCTCCTCTCCCTTCACAACTTCTTCCACCATGATTTCTATGATCATACCCCCCCCCCCCCTGCGATGATGAATGAGATTCCATCAAAAGAATATAGGAGAGTAAGAAACAAAAGAAAAAATAAGAGTTTTGAGTGTTGTTCTTCTGGAAAAAACTCTGTTATGAGTTCCTCCGTTCAAATCTGCTTGCCAAAGTTTTTTTTCAATGTTGTTCTACCAAACTTGTCCACCCTAAGTTGTTAACATTTATGTTGTCCAAATCTGCTCTCCAAAGTATGACATTGGAAAATGAGATGAATTGGGGTTTGAAGTACTTTTGTAGAGAGCTAGGGGGGGGACTTTGATAAATAGGGGGCCCAACCCTCTTCAAATGCTAGTTGGTGTGGGGAGGCCATGTGGACCACTCTACCTATTCCCTCCAAAATCAGCATGGTATTTTACAACTTTATTTTTATTTTATGTAGGAAATGTTTCTCATACTGATCAGTGCTCTATCCTAGAGATGCTGACATGAATCAATAAATCTGCGTTTCTAATACAAAATGGAAACCCGTTTACCAGCCTAGGATGGTGATTCCAAGGGTGAAAAACTGTCTAGGATTCATTGTGTATTTTTAATATTTCATTTTCATTAAAATAATTATTATATTTATACTTAATATGCCTTGAAAGTCTAATGCGTCTAGTAGAAATGGTAATTCTATTATGTATGCTATGATAGTCTAATTCATAGATGGAGGTTGTAGCCTGGAAATCAATCTAATATTATCTATGAAATATTTCCAACAAAGTAAATAGGTTCTAAAAATTGTATTCTTGAAAGTATCTCATGTGGTTGACTGTCTCCAAACAAGGTGACATCTTGATCTTATGCGATATGCTCTTTTCTTGAAGTCAGAATCTATGGGACTTGATCTGCTCATGTTTACAGGTTCTACTTTTGAAAGTCATGATCAGTTGAAGAATGTTAACATGTTATTCAGTATGCAGTGTTTGCAACTTACCATTTAGCCCTTGAGCCCTGTTTCCTTGCAGATGAAGGTGCCACCTTGCCTGAACTTCCCTTGAAATCACCAATAATTATTGCATTAATAGACAAACAATTAAATTTAGATAGATCTATTTATATGATACCTAGTTTTTCATGTCTTTTTATTCTTACATAGTTTTCTCTTGCTATCTTGTAGACTTTGCATTTATGAAGTAATAATTGGAAAATTTTGATGTACCAAAATACCAAAAACATGTAGAATTCTAGTTGTCATTTCTGTAATGAACCCTTAGAAGCACATGTTCTTTTCTACACACACCATCAAGGCAACCTCACGATATTGGTAAAATAGTTACCATTATTGTTGACATTACCTGGTGAACGTGAAGGAAAAATATGGATGTGGCATAGGTGCTTAAAATGTGCATGGAAAGATGGAGTTCCAGAAGCAACCTGATGATTAGTCATGTCTGATGCTGCATGGGGTTTATCCTTCGAAAAAATCCTAGAGCTTAGTCTTTCTAATGATGTTGTAGCAAGTAGAGTTGCTAGTTGTGGTCATTCATTACATTGAGGTTGCCTTCAATTTTATGGGTATGCCACTGAATTCGGCTACTTTATATTTTAAAACCAATTTTCATATATATATTTGATCTTATGATATCTTACATAATTTATGTAACTCGTGATTTTTCCGGAGTACGCATAATTTTGTATGATAGTTAATGGAATATCCTTACTAATATATTGGACTTACATTGTTCTTGAATTCAACGTGAGAGGTTTGGCAGTATGATTGCATGTTTCCGATATTCCTCCATAAGTGTTTTTTCTGTGCGTTTTCCACCTTCAAAATTAGAGTTCCATGATCCACATCAACAAGATTGGATCAGAAAGGAAGTTGCAGAGGTACTTTATGATAGTAATTTTACATATGGGTAGTTGTTTGCTAATTAATTTATATGTCTATCATACCTATGGCATGGGTACCCCCCATATCCAAACTAATGTGCCTTTTGATGCAAATGTACAGGATGCAGATAAAGTGGAAATGTTGTTTAGAGAAGTTTTTAATTTTCTCTGTCAGATAGGATATAAAATCGCCACATTAGGATCCTTTTATTTTGGTATTAAGGTTACTGAATCAAGGAGGAAAATTGGAGAGCTTGAAGGACTTCAATAAAGAGATAGCTGAATTTGAGGTGATATTATAGATATATATAAAGGATGTTTAGTATACTTTAGGTTGTCTAACATGATATTATGCTAGAATAATATTTTTGCTTAATGAATATTTCCATATTTGTTTATAGAAATTGCTTAGTTGGAAATAATTTCTTCATAGAGTAATTCATTCTTTTGATGCAATCTATCAAATTAAAATTGGGTTTGTTGCAAGAGGCCATCATTAGTGGCAGGCAAGTTGGAAGACCTATTGTTGATATTTCAAAGCTAAACAGTATAAGACGTCTTCTTCTTTATGAAGCTTATGAATTGGATCGTCGTCTTTGCCATTATTCATAACTACGTCATATATATTCACTGATTTTTACTTTTTGGCATGCAAATCAACTTTTTAGAGGCAAAGTTTTATGTTGTCACAACATATTTATATAACTAAGAAGGTCATAAATCAATCTTTAGTGTAATTGCATATTTTAGGTTTTATAATTATAGGTCATTTATAGGTTGTAATCAAGTTTCACTTCTAATTGAGTATTCAACCGAACATATTGAGTATCTTATACGTAACTATTCTTCCCTCCACCCACTTTTCATAACTTTCATAACCAATAGGTAGAGACTTGCAACTTCGATGTTATTCTTCTTGTTTATTAAAAGTTTTGCCAATACTTTACAAAGTTTTATAATTTATTTCCAGTTGTATAATTTACAATTTTAAAGTTTCAATGTCTAAGTTTTTAAAGTCTAGTTCTTTAAAGGGTGCTAGCTCAATGGAAGAGCACCTTCTTTACAAGAAGGAGGTTGGTGGTTCATTCCATCGTGCCCTGATATTCATATGGAATTGTGATGATCATTTTTTGGTGACAGACTCCTTTGACCATCACCAATAAGCTTATGGTGACATTTTTCGACCCTCACCAAAATATGAAATGGTGACGGTCAACGAACGTCACCACACACACGCACACATATATAGTGACAGCCATGAAAGGTCCATCACAATAAATTGTTGTTGTTCATATGAAATGGTGACGGTCACTATCCATCATTATAATCATTATTCATGACGAACCTTGAATGTCACCACAATGCCTATACTTTTGGTGACGCCACCTTTGGTGACATTCATTTTTTTGGTGACAGAGACAAAGGTTCATCACCATTGCTCATATGAAATGGCGATAGTCACTATCCGTCACTATAAATCATTATTGGTGACAAACCTTGAATGTCACCACAACACTTACACTTTTGGTGACGCCACCTTTGGTGACACTAAATTTTTTGGTGACAAAGGCCAAGGTTCATCACCATTCCTCTAATGAAATGGTGATGATCACTATCCATCACTATAAATCATTATTGGTGACGAACCTTGAATGTCACCACAACACTTACACTTTTGGTGACGCCACCTTTGGTGACGTTTAGTTTTTAGTGACGGAGGCTCTTTTGACCATCACCAATGAACTTATGGTGACATTTTTCAACCCTCACCAATGACCTTTTTTCTTGTAGTGAATGCATTATTCCAGATGTGGAATTTGGAACCGTTGAGATAAAAATAATGGTAATTTATTTTCTTGTGAATATTGATATTGAAACTCATTATTGTAGTTCACTCAGATGGGCCTAACTTGGGAAACTGGTTTCCAAGGAGAAGCTTGCATCGAATACATGTGTGTGCAAAGGAGGAACATGATTCTCAGTGGGAAGGCTATCAATTAGTTTTCCAAGCACAAAGTGATTGCTTTGGTACAAAAAAGTGTTTAATCAGTCAGCAAGCAGCCAACAAGTATTGGATTGGGTCAGCAACAAAAGGGCGACATTGGTTGAAGTGTCAAGCCATTTGCAAGGCAAGGCATGTCAGTGAACCCAAGAGGTTGTCATGGCGATTTTTCCAAGTAGAATAAAGTTTATAGAACTTGGGAAAGATAAAAGTATTTAGCTCTTATCAGATAACCAACTTTTATGGGCCCAAAAGCCTGTCAGTGGGAAGAAGTGATCGAAATCTGGATTGGGGGAAAAATTTTGCTAAAAATTTAAATTTCTCATAATCGCACCAAACTAGAATGACCGGATAGGCCTCATCGCCATAAATCTGGCGCAATTTGTTTCGTTGAAAACACAGTCTGTATGAGGAAGATATATCCTGTTGTTCATTTTCCTAAACAACTAAAAAAATTACAAAAAAAGGACATATGGTGACATGGCAGCCTAGTCAACAAAAAGAGAATATTATGGGAATTTTCCTTTATTTTTCCCAATGACACTATGTTAAGTGTCCATTTGTGGATGGTTGCTAAGGGGGTGACTTGTTTCAATTTAATTGGATGTTTCAAGAACCAATGGAATGAGGACATGTGGCTAGCCCAGAGGCCACCATGTGACCCCTTCTAAGGTCCAAATTCCAACTTTGGGTTAAGTTTGAATTTCTGAATTTTATAGTCCAAGGTCGAATTTTTATTAAATTTCAAAGGTTAGATATAGTCTGAATTATCAACATATTCAAAGGTTGGATCATATAATATATGATTATATGGCAGTGCAAAATTAATATCGGCGGAAGGGAAGAGGTTGGGGCTCTACCCCACGACCTCCCTCAAGCGAGCACACCACTATACCGTTATGCCCACAAGATGTGACTTAATAGTCATAGCGCACCATTTGTATTTGAATTTAAAACAAGTTTCAGGTGGATGCAAGAAGGGCCACCCCTTACCTCACCACAAGACCATACGTTGAACCAATGACAAAGCGCTTTGTTAATGAGCAGAGTTTAAATTAATACAGGTTTATTTAAACCCTTAATCTGATGTTAAGAGCGCTAATCTTGCGTTAATCTAGATTTATGTAAAACATGCTTAATGCGCCTAAACCATGCTTATCTCCAAGTTAATCCCACTTAACTTAATTAACTCCGATTTTAATTTAGCAGAGAAGTTGGCAGAGCCCACCATTTTTGGCAGAGATCCAATTTTGGTGGGCTTAACTGGAGTTTCTCCAGTTTTAGTGGAGTTTTTCTAGGAAATATTGAGGAAGCCATAACTTCGGCATATTTCGACCAATTTTGGCTGAAGAAGAGTCATTCCTAGATGATTTGGATGTTCTAAGCATGATGGTGTAGGTTGTAGAGACGTTGGAGCATGTCTATAAGTGATTTTTCCACTTTGAAGATTAAATAAGCTTAGGGCCACCAGGAGAGGAGGTCATCCCTTGATCATCTGAAGACCATTTGCATAGCTTAAAGAGTATATTTTGAGGTTTTTGGGTCTTTTGAATCCAATGGAGCAAGTTGCAAAGCCATTGGAGCATTGTAGGTGCATGTAATCACAGAATTTACCATTAATCCAAAGAGGGCCTAGCCAATTAAAGCAGGTCCATGGAGATGTAGCCCAGGAGGGGTGAACTCCGTTATTAGCTATTGTGTAATGTGTTTGTTGTGTTTTATTTCTCTGCAATTTACTTGTTGTATATGTGTTTTTAACAACTAATTAACTCATGAATTGCTCATAAAAAACACAAAACTTGACACATAAACCCTCACATAACTCGCTAATTTGAAATGATCATAAACACATTTATTTTATACTGATGAGGGAGCTAGCACAACAAAACTAGTTTGCCCATATTTAGATCATGGTTTCAATCAAATTGTAATTTTAATTCCATGAGAAATCTAGTGTCACTTGTAGTATCAATTTTCAATTCAAAGGTCAATTTTAAGGTGTTTTTTGGTTGTCATGGCCAAAATCAAAAAAATGTTAATTTTAACCACCCCCCCAAAAATGGTGTTATCAATAGTCCCACTTTTTGATTCATGGGTATATATGTTGTCTTTGACCAAAAAATATGGATTTTCTTGGGTTAGGGATTTCATATTAAGGCCACAATTCTCATTGAGTTGGTAAACATGTCTCATTGCACTTATTAGACTTTGGATAGATTATTGGAGCATTTTAGGGTAGTAGTTGTGATATCTATCTAACACCTTCTTCTCATTAGCAATCGTCTTACAGAAAATCATTACCTTAAAGTTGGTAGTGGAGCACAAGTTCCCAAGAAAAGGTTACCAGTTCGGTGAAGGAGTTGGAAGCGTTGGGTTGTAGTAGCTAAATTGATAGTTTGGAGGTAAAGGTGGTGATATTGAATTGGTTGAGTAGAGTTTCTTATAAATAATAAAATTCCAAGGGAAGTGGCTAGTTTAATCATAATAAATTAATTTCTTGGGGAGTTAGCTTGGGGAAGTAAGGTAGAGTGGCCAAATATACTAGAGCAATGTTAAAGTTGGGAAATGCAACATGTGGACAATTGCATAGTATTCTTAAAGCAGGTTGAGTTGTCCCAAAAACATAAGGAAATTGTAGTAGCAATGGAGAATCAAGTTTTAACCATAGTAGAAGGTAGCAGTAGTAGCATATGCACCCAAGAACGCTATGAAAAAGTTGTGAAAAAATGATTTGTTCAAGGGAAGTAATGGACAAAGAATGGATGCACAAATATTTTTCATGATAATAATGTACATTGATTGGAGAAGCCAATTGCAGATGGATGCATTGTTGGAAATACTTGGGGGGGGAGGGGGGGGGGGTGGTGGTGAATTAGTATTCCTTTCAATTAAGCATTAGTTAATCTTCAATTATTATCAGTGTTTGTACAATGATAGCAGAAAATAAAAGGAACAAAAATGCACACAGTTTTTAAGGTGCAAACCCACAACGGGATGAAAACCACCTAATTCTTTTCTAATAATTCTTTAATATTCAACTCCAATTGAAAATAAAGCTCCAACTTCCTAGAATCTAGAAAAGCATTCTTCTCCAGCTCCCACTGGATGGATGCTCCAATGCCCGAGATTCTTCAATAGTTAACTGAACGGATGCCCCAACACTCAATGAGCTACAACTCACCCTAGCACCAATTCTACCACCCTATAGAAGAATAAAAGAAGAATGGACTCCAACTTCAGGGAAAAATGGTCCAATTTACAATGATATAGAATGATGCAAAAGAAGAAGATATACTAGACCATAACCCCAACTTTGACACAACCACCTAATGATGATCCTAGACCTCCCAACGCTGTCTCTTCAACCCTTGGCAGATAGATACTAGTACAATTTGTACAATAATGTATTTACAATGACTAGGTACAATGATACCTTTACAATGATTGTATGCAATGCTGCCCACTTGAAGACTTCATATGATGAAATTCTTGCTGCTTTTATGCACCTTGGATGCTGATCTTTTCATGCTACCCTCTACTGCACCTTGCTTTTCCTTTCTACCGTAGAAAGTCTGGTCCTTTGCAACCCTTGACAACACATGATCTAGCTTTTTATTGCCTTCTAGGAGCTCGATATTGAATCTGGTGTATCTCTATCATTTCAAATCCTCAATATTGGATTTTAGGTCCTGTAGTATTCCTTTGATTCATTTTTCCAATGCCACAGGTCTGACCCAATTTGGATTCTTGAAGAGAGAGTTATACCCAATCTCTCACAATGCCCTAATTATGGACTATTTCAGAAGAGCGTACTTGTATGGCGTGCCACGTGTCACTGTTTCTTCATTTGTTTCTCAAATTGATAGAGAAAAAATTACAGGATGTGCACTATATGTCACTCTTTACAAAATTCAAATCCGATACTCAAAGAGAGAGTTATGACGATTTTATCAAGGTCACTTCTTTGAGATGAATTTCAGGAGCCTGCAAAAGCCCTTACTTTCACAGATTATATCTCCAAAAATATTGTGCAACTTGATCTGAAATATTTACTGCAGCTTCCTCAGGATTTCGGCTTCGCTTCATAAAAATTTCAGCTTCTAAGCCTTCGTAGAAAAAAATTTAGAACGAAAATGCCACGATGACCTATTTCAGATGGCCGAATCCCTTGCCTAAGGAGGAAATGAAGATCACAATATATATGAATGCTTAAGTTGAGAGGGGCTTCAACAAGTGAACATGGGAGGGATTTTAGGAGCATGAAAAATATTAATTATGACTTTTCAATGACCCATGCCCCAACCCCATGGGGTTTTAGCCCACCAACTCGGGTACAAACTTCAAACATGAATATCTCACAAACCGTGAAGAATTACATGGCATGCCATATATCAATAGAAACATCTCCACAAGTAGAAACCATAAAAAGCATTATTGACCCAGAATACATTAATTTTGTAGGTCAAAATTCCCATGCAATATTGGGTTAGTCCCTGGCACTTCTTGGGTTGACATCAATGACAATTTTTGATCAACAATCTCCCCCTTTGGCATTGATGGAAATACAAGTACTCCTCCTACGATCAGGACACCTCTTCCTACAAAATTCTCTCCCCCTTTGACATCAATGGCAAAGTGTAACTCTCCTTGAAACACAACCATCCTGCAGACCTTTACACACTTCCACTCCCCCTGACACACAGCCATCCTATAAACCTGTAATCTACTTCCACTCCCCCTTTATATTCTGAAAAAGGAAAATCTAATGAGAAATTGGGAGAATCCCAAGCTTCTGGCAAAGATATTCCAATGTTGGTGAATATTTAATATGTGATTCTTTTGGTGCTGTTTGGAATCTTGCTACTTGTCCAACTGCTTGCATAACATCTGGTCGGGAGGCTGTTACATATAGAAGACTACTAATCATAGATCTATACAACCTTTGATCCACATCCTTAGTTGAGTCGTATATGCTAAATTTTCAACCAAGTAAAGACATCTCGAAATCACTTAGCACCTTTGTAGCAAAATTCTTACTTAGTCGATCATCATTGCTACCAATTATTGTATCATCCTCTTTAGCTATTAGACATGCTTTATTTTCTTCATCCAGTAACATATAAAAATGTGCAAGTTCCGACTTGTTGTAGCCTTCATTTCACCATACACGCCTTTCGATTTCACATTTCATGGAGTTGAATAGTATCGTGTGTCCTTTATCACACATTTGTCCAACACTAAGCAGACTGTGATTCATGTTTTCAACCAAGAGAACATTCTTGGCTAAAACATCTTTTCTTTCGAGAGTGGCAGTACCTGATCCTATACCATTTGAAGATCCATCATTTCCAAAGGATATGATTTCATCCTTCTTCTCTTTTAGAGATACAAACTTCTTTCTATCTCCATTCATATGCGTTGAGCATCTGCTATCAACATACCACACATCTTTGTTGTTTTGAGCCTTGAGAGCGAGAGAAAAATTATTAGTCTTCTTCTTCTTCCATGTTCATTCGTTCTGTGGCTTTGAAGATTCTTCTAGAGGATTTTCAAGTCTGCAGTCTCTAGCTATGTGTCCAAAGTTTATACATTTGTAACATTCCATATTATTTCTTAAATGTCCAAATCTATTGATTTTTTTTAAAACCTTGGGAGGTTCATATTTGACAGATCTCCTGGAATTGTATTGGTTTCTAGGGTACGTGCGACATTCTATAGGTTTATGAACAAATTTTCCACATGAATAATAATAGCCATGAAAAATATGTTGGTACTTGGATGTAAATCTTCATCGGGCAATTGTCTTCCAAGGATGTTCTTGCGAATCTTGTCCAATCATGTCTACATGCATGTCAAATCTCATAGTTTCATTGTATTTTATTGTAGAAGATCTTGCTTCTTCTTCTTTGTAATCGAGGCTAGTTCTGTCACTGTAAGATCATTGATTGTTGATGAGTTCTTCCAATACCCTTGAGTTGTTGGCATAGTTTTGGATAGTTTTTCCTTTCTTCACTTCCTCACGCAGCGAGACTACTTCGGCTTCTAATTCTTCCCTTTCTTGATTGCTTTCTTCCAACTTCTTTTGAAGTGAATCTTCAATGCATTTGTGTTCTTCAACTTCAATTTTGAGACCTTGAACTTGTTCTTCAAGAGTTTTGGAACGGATCTTCTCTGCCTTGAGATCTTTTATAAGCTTGATTGCTTCCTCATAAAATTCGTCTATGGTCCATCCTTCTTCTTCGTTGTTTGATACCTCTTGCTTATTGTGCTTGGGTTTATTATGCTTGGCCATAAACAATACTCTCTCATTGGCTTCTTCTTCACTATCATTGTCTTCATTGGATGATGAGCTATCTTCTTTAGAGAGAAAGTTCCTTTTGGATCCTTGCTTGTTGAATTTCTTAAAGCCTTTCTTTCTTTTTGAGTTGCCATTACTTTTGTTTGGACATTTTGCTACAAAATGCCCAACCTCATTACAGCTGAAACATATCAATGGAAGTTTACCATTGAATTGTCCCTTACCAATTTGTAGTTTTCTCGTGAAGTAAGCATATTCTTCATCTGAAAGACATTCTTCATCATCTCCCTTTTCTTCACACTTGCACATGCATGTCTTTTCAATTGAAGGTTGTTTATCCTTATTGGTTTTCTTAGATGCAACGAACGCAGTTTTTAGATGCGAAGTACCCTCTTCTTCATCAAGTCTCATTTCATATGCTATGAGAACTCCATGTAATTCCTCTTTGCTGAGTTTGTCCATATTTGCACTGTATTCTAAGACTGATACCTTTGGGTTGAATCTCCCTGGTAACGTTCTAAGAATCTTCCGTATAATAGTCTTCTCGTCAACTAGCTCTCCCAATCCTTCCAGAGTATTGGTTATTTCATCAACGTATTGGAAGTATGCAGCAATGTTGCAATCTTCTTTCATTTTGAGTTGCTCAAATTTTTCTCTATAGATTTGAAGCTTTGCTTCTTTGACATTTGAGTCACCTGCATATATATTCTCAAGCTTGCCCCATACATTTTTGGTAGTTTTACAACCCAACACCTTATGATAAGTAGATTCAATAAGTCCACTGATAATAATATTCTTTGTTTTTGCATCATTTAACAAATTCTTCTTACGTTGTTCATCCGCGATTGATGTAAATCCATTTTGAACAGTGTCCCATACTTCGTAACCTTGCGCCAAGAGATAGACCTCCATTCTTCCTTTCCAAAGTGCATAATTATTTTCATTGAATAGAGGTACACCATTCTTGGTATGCTCCATGACCTCCTTCCAGCTGTTAAACTGCTATTGAAGGAACCAAGCTCTGAAACCAATTGCTGGAAATACTGAGAGGGGGGGGTGAATCAGTATTCCTTTAAATTAAGCATTAGTTAATCTTCAATTATTATCAGTGTTTGTACAATGATAGTAGCAAACAAGAGGAACACAAATGCACACAATTTTTAAGGTGGAAACCCACTCCGGGACAAAAACCACCTAATTCTCTTCTAATAATTCTTTTCAACTCCAATTGAAAATAAAGCTCCAACTTCCTAGAATCTAGAAAAGCATTCTTCTCCAGCTCCCACTGGATGGATGCTCCAACGCCCGAGATCTCTTCCCGTCGTAGTTAACCCGAACCATGCCCCAACACCCAATGAGCTACAACTCACCCTAGCACCACCCTACCACCCTATAGAAGAATAAAAGAAGAATGGACTCCCGTACCAGGGAAAATGGTCCACTTTACAATGATATAGAATGATGCAGAAGAAGAAGATATACTAGACCAAAACTGTATAAATTTTAATAAATGTTATATTATTCACCGAGATTATCCTGATCACACACTATTTTAGCTTCATGCATAATACATAATCTCTTCTACCATTGATCATTAATTGCGGAAAGATAAACAATCGCATGCGCACATTAAAACCATAAACAATCACACATATGAACACAGTATTTTATGGGAAAGCTTAAAGCTAAAAATACCCAACTATCTATATATTATATGTCATAGATATCATGTAACAATCATTGTAAAAAGCTCCTCACAAGCTCTCAGTACAATCTCTAATCGCTACACACTACACAAGTTCAAATCTAACAAAACACATGCTCCAATATTTTCCACCTGTTAGCCTACCTCTACTGCGCAATCCCTGATGAATATTGGCCCTAACTGAGTTCGAATCCACCTGGTATGCACTGCGCAATCCTCATTGGCATCTCCATCAATGTGTGGTGCAAACTCATGCACCAATATAGTCACAACTGATAGTCACACTGCTCTTTCACCTACCTCTTCACTGGTCTCCACTGAAACTGTCCATGCACTGAAGTTAACTGATGTATTCTTTAGTTGATTTATGAGTTAATAATTAGTGAATTAATTAATAATTAATTCACACCACTCTCACTAGTGTATCAATCAGCTAGACTAGATACAACTAGCTCAACTATGTTTAACTCAGTTAAACTGAACACAACTCCATTAACTTCCTCAATCAACTCCACCAAACTCTCTCACATGAGTTCTAATTGAAGTATCCATGCAATAGCTCCACTTAACCCTTAGGAATAGTGTAATTCCTTCTGTCAGCTCCTGTGCCACATCTGTGCACTTAACTGAAGTGCTCCAAGAGAATAAGATAATGTTTATAGTCCAAATATTATTAAGAGCTAATAATATTCGACATATCTATTTTTAGACTGGCAATCTAAAAATAGATTTCGCCTAGTATGTCTAAAAATAGAAGTCCATCTATTTTTTCCGACTTGACCAACCATCCACAAATAGCATCCTGCAACTCATAGAACATGATCCATATGTCTAAAAATAGACTTTGCGCCAAAATAGCCTACGGGCCCACTTAGTGAAGGCGACTTCTTTCCACTAAGCTCATCATCTTGTTGCATTCTCAACACTCCCTCTCAACAAGATAAGGATTATCTGCAACCCCTATCCTACCCCTGTGGTATTCGAATTTGCTTCTGGTGAGCGCCTTCATCAAGATATCAGCATCCTAATCCTTCGTGGGAATGTATGAAAGTAACATGACCTTCCACTGCACACAATCTCTGATATGATGATACCGGATGTCAATGTGTTTAGATATATCATGAAATACTAGATTAACCAAGAGTTTGATGCAACTCTGATTATCACAATAAATCACAGTAGGATCCAAGTGTGAACTGAACAACCCGACCAAGATCTTCCTCATCCATATAGCCTCGCATGCAGCGAAACTTGCTACCATATACTCGGCCTCTACTGAACTGAGTGCCACGGATCTCTGCTTCCTACTGTACCAAGAAACTGCTGTTGACTCGATACTGAAAATCCCTCTAGATGTGCTCTTTTTGTCCGTTAGGCTCCCTGCCCAATCTGCATCTGTGAAGCCATATAGCCTCACCTCATCCGACTGTCTGTACCATAATCCATATCCCGATGTGCCTCTGAGATATCTCAATACATACTTGCCTACCTTCCAGAAGAGCTTGGTTGGCTTAACCATAGCTTGTGAAAGCTGGTTAACAGCATAGCATATGTTGGGTCGTGTATTGACCAGATACATAAGCGACCCCACCAACTGTTGATAAACAGTGGCATCCACTACCTCCACCGAAGTGCCATCCTCCTTCCTCCATCCACCAGGAAGAGGAGTATCAACAGGCTTGTAGCCATGCATGTTGAACTTCTCCAGTATCTCCTAGGCATACTTACCCTGGGAAACAAACAGTCCATCATTGCGCTGCCAAATTTCCAATCCCAGGAAATAATGAAGGAGGCGCAAGTCCTTCATCTCAAACTCTTTTGCAAGATCCTCCTTGCATGACAGTATCAACAGCTCATCACCTGTCAAAATCAAATCATCTACATAAAGTACAATGATCAGCAACTTACCCTCCACCACAATCTAGTATAGGTTAGGATCCGCCTCACTCTTGGAGAATCCAAGTCCAGTGAAATAAATATCTATCCGTGTGTACCAAGCACGAGGTGCTTGTTTCAACCCATACATCGCTCTCTTGAGCCTGCACACATGCGACTCGCTGCTGAAGATCTCAAAACCTTCGGGCTGCTCTATGTACACCTCCTCCTCAATGACTCCATTGAGGAACACAGTCTTCACATCCATCTAATGAATGTGCCACCCCATCTGCGCTGAGAGAGCAAGAATCGTCCGTATGGAAGAATACCTTGCGACAGGTGCAAAGGTCTCCTCATAATTGATCCCCTCAATCTGTGAAAAGCCTCGGGCAACTGTTGAGTCTCAAATCTGCATCTTTTCCATATACTTTTGTATACCTTTTTCATCCACCTGAACCTCCCAAGTTGTCAATATCATTGTATATTAATTGCAAAAGGGCATCTAACATGGTTTTTAACTATATTTTTGTGTCTGCTATTTGATTTAGATTTTGTTCACTTAGCTGCGGAATCTTGCCACTTTCCGCAGCGGCTGCAACTTTCCGCAACCATTTTGTGAAACTCTATGTTACAGGTGTCTACAGGGAAAACAAGCCACATGGGCAAGTCAGAAATGATGTGGACATGGTTCGTGTCCTATTGGCTCGAGCAAACTCATCTAAAGAAGTCGCGGTCAAAGGTGTCCACATGGAAGTCAACCATAGAGTCTCACGGTGACAGGACTCTATTCTGTGTCACATGAAGGTTCATATGGCCGTTTCTGAGTTGCGGAGGACAAGTCGACATCTATACATGGCTCCATAGTCAAATTCAAACATCCACTCCCCATAGATTTACTTTGCAATACGGCCATGATCCTAGATCCGTGGACGTAATGGTCTACGTGTTCTCCACCAGCATAAACTTTAGGAATTAGTTATGTTTCTTTTGTTATAAATAACGCGTTTGCATACGCATATGGAGTTAGTCTCGATTAGTTTCTGTTATCTTTTATTAGTCTGCTCTGTAATGTAATTACGCTGCCTTTGTGTCGTAATACTACCTTACTGTTATGACTGCATCTTAATATAAGAAGACTATGTTTTCCAACGTGATTCGTACTTGAATATTGTTGCCAAGGCTGGTGTAGAGGGCCCCTGCACTTGCCAAGGTTCTGTGCATTATTGTATAGTTCTTATTTTGTTTCTTTAAAGCTTATTGTGCCATAATCCATTCACATGTTTATACATTGCTTCACATATGCTTCATTTCTGTTTATAAACTTTCATGCTTTCCATTTCACTTCTGTCTTTCATGTTTTATGTTATTAATCACTGATCAGTGTTCTTGTTTCAGGTTATAGATAGGCAGCCCGGGCATTTGCATAACTTTTTGACTAATGACATGGAATTAACATTGTTCTCACGTTAATTTTTCTTTCTTAGTTTCGTTTACATTAGCATCGCTTTGTTTAATTCGCTTTTACTCATTTGTTTCGTAGTTAAATTTAGATATATTAAACGTCATAACATCTTCAGTTGTTCAAAAGCCAAGCTGGATCGATGGTGAGGGATTGTATTATGAAATGTGTAGTTTGCATTAGTTTCCCAGGAAGTGGATTATCAAGGGTTAACTCGCTCTGGCACTGAACTTCACCCTCCGAAAGCCACAGCTGGACTGATGGTGAGGGATTGTATTATGAAATGTGTAGTTTAGTATTAGTTTCTTTTCTGCAAATGTACATATATTAAATTGTGCATGACATCTTCAGTTGCCTCCGAAAGCCACAGCTAGACTGATGGTGAGGGATTGAATTATGAATGTGTGATTTGATATTAGTTTACTTTCTGCAAGTTAGATATCAGTTACTCAAGTTGTTTATGGTTACTTCCGAAAATCATAGTTGGACTAATGATGAGGGATCAGAAGACAAGTTGATGTAATCTGATTTAGATTTACTTTATTGCAATTTTGGATTTCTTTCAGCATAATTTATTTTGTGTTTAGACAGCAGCAAGAATAGTTTGGTTTTATGCTCATTAGTTCACTGTTTTGATTTATTAGATTAGCAGCACCTTTTCATTTCAGCAGCACATTTTCATTTCCTTTCAAGTTTTGTCATTGTAAATTTCAAATTCCTTTTTAAGTTTCAAGTTGGTAAATCATTATAGAGGATATCATTTCCTTGAACAAACATAACCATACTTGTTTTCATTTTAGAATTTCCATTTCATCTTAGAAAACTAAAAACGACAAAAAGTTAAGAAATAGGTTATCTTGCACATATAGTGCGCCGCACTTCATCAGCTTACGAATCCCAGATTGACAAATTAAATGCAGCAATTTAGGACACACTAAATTGACCAAACATTTTGGCGCCGTTGCCGGGGAAGTGTAACTAGGTAGCCAATTTCTTAAAAAAAAAAACAAAATCATAAAAGAAGGGAAAACTTGATAACTTCTTGAAGTATGCTCTCCTCTTGCACCTAGTGTGATCTGGAGGATCAGAAAAGAGAGTTATTGGTTTAGTAATTTCTTAAGTATGCTCTCTTCTTGCACCTAGCGTGATCTGGAAGATCAGAAAGAGAATTATTAGCCCAACTTTAAAAATAAAAAATAAAAAATGACATGCATAGAGCAAGAGATTCTAGGGGAAGGTTTATAGCTAAAGCCAAGAGTTCGATTTTCATAACTCCATCTTCTTCAAGGCATAGACAAGAGTCACCATCATCTACCCCTAGCCTTAAGATTCCGAGAATTCAAGGAGCAGCTGAACTAGAAGATTCACCCATACCATCTACCAAACCTCATTTAGAAGAAACTCCTACTCATCCTCCCTTGATAGAAGAACCAGAGGACTCTAAGGACTCTGAAGAAACTATCATGGCAGAGGAAGTAGTAAATATGTTTGGAGGTAGAGGTAGAGGAGGAGGAAATGATGGAGGTAACAATGGTGGAGGTGAAGATAATAATAGGGAAAGAGACAACTCGTTTGGATTCCCTATAGTTGATGAGGAAACTCATACAATGATGAAAAACATCTCACCATCTGTCCTCCCTAACTTTTATGGATTGCGAAGTGAGGATCCTGAAACATTTCTGTTTGAGTTTGAAGTCGTATGCCGAACATATGATTATATGGAAGACTCTCAAAAACTCAAATTGTTTCCAGCAACATTGAAGGGAGCTGCTTTGAAATGGTTCACGGGATTACACACTCAATCTATTAGGACTTGGAATGATATGAAACAAAAAAAATTGGATAGATACTTGGACTATTGCATGCCCACCAATCACAAGGATGAGGTATTCAAAATGATGCAAAAAGAAGATGAAAATTTGAAGGATTTACTTGAAAGATTTCGGTACAATTTAAAAAGAGCAAAGATGAACAATTTAGATCAAGAAACATTGAAAGCCCTTCTATTAAAAGCCATTAGAGATGAATGGATAGATATTTTAAACATGATGGGGAAAGGAGATATTTCTCAACTTCCACTTCGTGAAATAACAGAACTATGTGTCCAACTCTCAAGAGGAAAATCTAAAACAGGAAAAGGGCCTAGGGATTCTTCTCTTATTAGGGCTAAAAAATCTGCAACTGGATCAGTAAGTAGGGCAGAGATGGGCAATATGCTTGATGAATTTAAAACTGATATCTTAGGGAGTCTTAGTGAACAACTAGACACCCTTAAGATCCAAAACAAGCAGAAAGCAGAAACAGATGCTCTAGCCATCTTTTGTCTGAAATGTAGGAAGAAACATGCTTTAAGGGAATGTCCCTTGGATGCAAAAGTTGTAGAAACATGTATGATTTTCTCAGAGAATCATGAGACCAAGGATTGTCCTTCAATTCCTGGACTCAAAGCTATCTTTCAAGAAGATCCAAATTCAGTGGAATCTCTCTGTTTTGTTGCAAGGAGACCTTGAAAACAACCTTGGCCCCAACATCAAAATTCATATCAGCCATGGGTACAAGGGATGCAAAATCCTTATGGGAGATTTTCTCAATCTTATCAATATCCTCCATCTTTTCAAAATCAACAAATTCAGTAGAATCTCTCTATTTTGTTGCAAGGAGACCTTGGCAGGGACAACAAACTCAAGGGTTTAACAACCCTATGAATCTTCAAACCCCACCAAATTGGAATCCTTGGCAACAACCTTGGCCCCAACATCAAAATCCACATCAGCCATGGGTACAAGGGATGCAAAATCCTTATGGGAGATTTGCTCAATTTTATCAATATCCTCCATCTTTTCAAAATCAACAAGCTCCACAACTTCCAAATTCAAATCCACAACTTTCATTGCCATTTCCACAACAACAACCTTCTCAAAAAAATCCAAATCCTCAACTCATGCTCCCATACCAACAAAAGACAAATCAACTTCCAGCTCAGCCATTGCCAAATCCTAATAATAAAAATCCTCAAAATACTTACATGGTAGAAGGACAACAATTTCCTACCTATATGATTGTTCCTCTCAACGATGTACAACTCAGATCTGGTAGAGTTTTAGAAAAACCTTCTATAGATATTCAAGAGCAAGATACCTCTGAGGAGGACTCTCTTCAAGTCAATAAGGGTTCCGAGGAAGAATCTCTTCAGAATTCAAACATTCAAAAAGAAAAAGAAAAGTCAACACCCACAACTCCTATAGTTGAGCAACTTGCATCTTCATCTACACCTCCTTTTCCTGAAAGACTACAAATTGACAAGGGGGTGGAAAAACAAATCTTGTTGCCTAACTATGACTTTCTAGATGAATTGAAGAATGTTTGTATCAAGATTCCCTTGCTACAAGCCATTCGGGAGATTCCTATTCTAGCAAAAACCATAAAGGAGTTGAGTTTCAAAAGACCAGGAAGGAAATTAAAAGACACAAGAAGAATCCACCTGGTAGGAAAGATTGCAGATATTATGATGGGAAAAATTACCATGCAGAAGTATGTAGATCCAGGAAGTCCAATTGTCAAGACACATATAAATGGGATAGAAATCCCAAACACATTGATTGACTTAGGGCTGCTATCAACATTATGAGTAGACAGACTATGGACCAGCTAAAACTTCCTAACCTTCTTTTTACACCTACTTTACTGCAACTTGCAGATCGATCAATTATTAAACCAGATGGTGTATTAGAAGATATTTCAGTCTCCTTAGATTCTTGGGAATATCCAGTAGATTTTATGATTTTGACTCCAAAGAGTAATCTAGGAGGGCACCCACTTATCTTAGGAAGACCTTGGCTAGCCACAGCTGATGCTTTTATTAGTTGTAGATCTGGGGATATGTACATTTCTAATGGTAATTCAACAAAGAAATTCAATTTGTATCCTCCAACAAAAGCAATCACAGAAGTAGGAGACAATGAATGGGTTGATGATGAGGACACTATACAACATGTCTTTACCATTTCGGAAATTAGTGAGGATAGTCAAATTCTGAATACATTAGAAAATTTTGAGATATCTTCAGAATATGACCCCACACAATTTTAGTTGGAATCTGACATAGAATATTTATCATCAAGACAAATGTCTCTTTACTCTATGGAAGAGTTTGGTAGTTCTACCATTGAGATTTTTCCAGAAAAAACATTGAATATTAACAAACAGTTGGAAAAGTCACAACAAGAAGAACTAACCAAAATCTTGCAAAAACATTCTACTGCATTTGCATGGGAGTATACCGACATGAAAGGTATTGATCCTAAGACTTGCATCCATCATATCTATATTGAGGAAAACAGTAGACCAATCAGACAACCTCAAAGAAGGATGAATCCAAATCTTAGGGAGATAGTGAAAGAAGAGTTCCAAAAACTTCTCAATGTAAACTTCATTTATCCAATTTCAGATAGCCGATGGGTTTCTCCTTTGGTTATAGTACCTAAAAAGAATGGTAAATGGAGAGTATGCATTGATTACAGGGAGTTGAACAAAGCAACTTTGAAGGATCACTTTCCTTCGCCTTTTATTGATCAGGTATTAGATACATTAGCAGGTAAAAAGTACTTTTCATTTTTGGATGGTTTTAGTGGCTATAATCAAATTCAGGTAGCACCTGAAGATCAAGATAAGACCACATTTACTCGTCCATGGGGAACTTTTGCCTACCGAGTTCTTCCTTTTGGGTTATGTAATGCACTTGCAACATTCCAAAGAGCAGTACTAGGAATTTTTTCTGATCTAATCCATGATTGTGTAGAGGTTTATATGGATGATTTTACAGTTTATGGTAATTAATTTGAAGAGGCATTAGAAAATTTGGAAAAATTTCTTATAAGATGTAAAGAAACAAACCTTTCATTAAGCCATGAAAAATGCTTTATGATGTTTACTGAAGGGATTGTTTTAGGACATCATATTTTAGGAGATGGGATTAAGGTTGATAGATCAAAAGTTGAAGTCATTTCCAAGTTGCCTATTCCAAATTGTCAAAGAGATGTTAGAATTTTTCTGGGATTTACTGGTTACTATAGAAGATTTATAGAAAACTTCACTAAAATAGCATCTCCACTCTTCAAATTGCTTACAAAAGACTGTGAATTTAAATGGGATCCCGATTGTCAATCAGCCTTTGAAACTTTGAAAACAAGAATATCTGAAGCACCTATCTTGAGAGGACCAAATTGGAAACTCCCTTTCCATATTTCTACGGATGCTTCAGATACAGCTCTAGGAGCCGTGTTGGGTCAAAAAGATTTAGTTCCTTATGCCATTTATTATACCAGTAAAAATTTGACTCCCACAGAGTTGAATTATACTGTGACTGAAAAAGAGTTTTTAGCTGTTGTTCATGCAATTAATAAGTTTAGACATTACATAACAGGCTATAAAACTTTTATTCATACTGACCATTCTGCAATTAGATATTTAATGAACAAACCTATTACTAATGGCAGAGTGACAAGATGGCTTTTACTTTTGCAAGAATTCAATATTACTGTGTTGGATAGACCAGGAAAACAGAATACAGTAGCTGATTTCTTGTCTAGGATTCAGAATACTAAAGAATATTCTCCTGTAGAAGATAAATTTCCTAATGAATACTTGTTTGCAGTAACTATTAAGACCCCTTGGTATGCAGATATTGCTAACTATTTGGTTACAGGGAAACTACCTTCACATTTATTTCCAAGAGAAAAACGAAAGATTATTCAGGAGAGTTCAAAATATTCATGGATTTCTAACGAATTGTTTGAAACAGGGCCAGATCTTGTGATCAGAAGATGTGTCAGGGAAGATGAAATGCCTGATATTCTTAAGGCATGTCATGATGAACCATGCGGCGGACACTTTGCAGACAAAAGGACGGCCTATAAAATCCTCTCTTTAGGATATTATTGGCTTTCCCTCTTCAAAGATGCAAAACAATATGTCAAAAGGTGTGACAGCTGCCAAAGAGTAGGGAAACCTACCCTTTCAAATGAAATGCCATTGCAAACACAGGTACTCATTGAACCCTTTGAAAAATGGGCTTTAGATTTCATTGGACCTAATAATCCACCATCTAAGCAAAAGAAGTATATATTGGTTTGTACTGATTATGTTACTAAATGGGTAGAAGACAAAGCATTAGTATCTGCTACTGAAAATTCAGTTGTTCATTTTCTTTATGAGGATATTTTTACTCGCTTTGGTGTTCCAAGAGAAATTGTGACAGATCAAGGGAGCCAATTCACATCAAATTTGGTGGAGAAGTTGATGGAAGAATACAAAATCAAGCACAGAAGATCTACTCCTTACCATCCACAAGCAAATGGTCAAGTGGAGTCCACAAACAAAGTTCTTGAAAGTATCATCACCAAACCTGTTCATCTACATAGAAGAGATTGGGCAGAAAGGCTTCCAGAAGCCTTGTGGGCCTACAGAACTACATGGAGGAATACAACAGGACATTCTCCCTATGAACTTGTTTATGGGAAAGAAGTCTCGCTCCCCATTGAGTTCCAAGTCAAGACCTTCAAGATAGCAGTTCAGTTGGGAATGGACTTATCAGAAGCCCAAAAGCATAGAATGGAGCAATTGAATGAGCTAGATGAGATCAGACAAGAAGCAATTCTAAGAACTGATCTAGTTCAATATCAAAGAGCTAAATGGCATGACAAATATATCAAAGAGAAGAAGTTTCAAGAAGGAGATTGGGCATTGTTATTTGATTCCAAGTTTAAATATTTTCAAGGAAAATTTCAGACTCATTGGTTTGGGCCATATGAAATTGACAAGATCTTTAGCAATGGAGCGGTAAGAATCAAGACCATTGATGAGTTTCAAATTCCTCTTATTGTGAATGGCCATAGATTGAAAATTTATCATAAGCCACTCTCAAAAGAGGATTTTGTCAAATTGTTTCAAGAAAGTTCTGCAATCAGGCTGGTACAGAAGAATTCTTCTTCTCCACCAGCCTAGCTTTTGTTCTTTTCAGTTTAAAAAAAAAAAAAAAAAAAAAAAATGGTATAAGCCTGAAAACCAATCATAGATTGGCAGTCTTATACAGAAAATATAGGGTGAAAATCAGGAACACCTGACACTCTATATTTTCCAAAAAAAAAATCTCTCTTTCATTTCACAAGTTTTGTGACCACCCACTCCATTTCATTCCACTTCATTCCATTTCATTTCACTTCATTTCACTCCATTTCACTTCATTTTATTCCATTTCATCAATAAAATTCTTTTTCATGACCACTTCCATCTGGTCATTTGTCATCTGTTCATCTCCATTCATCCAAATAATAGCTATGTCAGTTTCCGCAGCTGACATCTGTTTCCGCAGCTGACTCCAATTTCCGCAGCCAGAAGCAGATTCCGCAGCTACAACTCTGTTTTCAAAAGAATGTACAGCCAGATGTTATTTCCATAATCATGAAATAAAATGCAGGTGAGAGGATAAAAAATGAAGACATGGAGCATTCAAGACACCAATAAAGAGTAACTAGTTGAAGACCAAGGGAAAAGGAAAAGATTCCAAAGGTATGAATAAAATTTATTTCAAATAGCATTGAAAAACACATTTTTATATAGTTCTGAACCATGAGCTCTATCCATTATGTGCAATGATTATATTGAAAATTCCGTAACCTTTCACGATCTCCATATTATCCTCTCGCATTCATTCTCAAACGGTTCCATCATTTAACCCTCGATCTTCACTCATGTTCCAATATTCCACCGGTGACAATGAGACGTAATTGATTTGACCATGGACTCTTACAGCCACATAAATCTATAGCCGTTGTTTAAACGTGCTCATATTTATTGTGCAGCCACCAAAATTCAAAACATTGCCGGATGTGTTATACTTTGTTAACCTCACAGCCGTATCTCTGTTGTGCTCACGAAAACCCCTCTCTGTTCTGTTCACTCCATTTCATTCTCTACTACGCTATAGTCTGTATACCACTCTCTGACATTTACCCACAGTCATTGTGCTCATCTCCGTGCATTCAGCCGTTCTATTTCCATTGAACCCTCACGCAGGCAAATTTGTGAAGAGCAGAAAGAAAAAAATGGGTAAATTGCTAAGAGAAGAACCGGAAGGACCTAAGTTTATGGAGGGATATCCGCAAGTAAGGGATATATTGAAGAAAGAAAATTGGCTGCGGTTTATCCAGAAATTCAGAGGTTATCATAAAGAAGTGACAAAGGCATTCGCAAGGTCGTTTAATGGCTTGGAAGTAGAGATTGGAGACCTTAAGTTTGCGGTCAATGAAGCATCTATAGCATCTGCCACAGAACTTCTTCAAGAGGGTGAGCGTTGGTTTAAGAATAAAAGCATCAGTGATGAAGCATGGAGAACAATCTTACGAAACCAAGGTATGGACATAACTGTTTTTAAAAGAGGAATTCTTGTTCATGCATTGAAAGAGGAATGGGCTACTTTGCTGCTAGTTGTTCAGAAATTCATTACATGTGAAGGCTGTTTTGGGTCCATGTATATGTACCATACCAGGTTGCTGATGAATTTTCTAGATAATCAAACTCTCAATCTCCCATATTTTCTATTCAATAGTTTGAAGAAAATGTCCGTGACTGTTTAGAAGCATTTAGGAGATGTAGAACCCCATCTATATCACCACGGCCTTGTAAAAATTTTGATTGAAAAGGAGTTAAAGGAAAAGAAAGACACATGGGAACAATTTCTGGTTAGAAATTTCTTTGAGGAACCTCAGGAAATTCCTGAAGGTAGTACAACAAGAAGAAGTAGGAGAAAAAGAAAAATTGATGAAATTCAAAATACTCCTACTACTACAATTGAAAGAACTGATAGGGAAGAGAGACTGTCAAAGAGGAAGAAGAAAGAAATCAAGGGTAAGAAGCCAATAACACCAAAAGAGAGAAAAACTATTGAGGCTATACATCAAACTCCTTCTTCCGAAGAAGAAGATCATCAAGTGTTATCTGAAAGATTAGTTTATCTTCAAAAACAGTCCTCTATGGCCAAGAAGACAGAGAAAGGAAAACAAAAACAAAAGGATAGTGCACCACAGCGTGTGAGAAGAAGCAGCAGACTTAAGGGGAAATTGAGGAAAATGCAAATAAAGGGTCCTCATTTCATTGATTTGGGAGAGGAGACATCTGAACAGTCCCCAGCTGACCATAGTCCATCTCAGTCAGTTAGTGAACCTGGTTCATTTCATTCTCAGTCAGACATTGAACATAGTCCATCCCATTCTCAACAAGATGTTGATGTGAGCCCTTCTTAGCCAGATTTTGAAGATAACTCTCCTTCACGGCATTTTGGGGACAACCCAATAAAAATGACACCTGATATAGACCCCAAGCAGCAAGAAGTATATGACTATATAGAATCTTTGGAAAAGGCAGCTACAGGTCCCAGTACTTCGTCCATCCAGCCTCACACAGTACAAGATGATCTAGTCCAATCACTAAAACAGGAAATCTTTGAGCTAGAGCTTTTGAATAGACACATTAAAAATGAAAATGAGGCATTGAAGGAACAAGGCAAATTAGACAAAATCATTCATGATAATACAATGCTACATCTGGGAATATGGCAGAAGAAGAACAAGAAATTGAAAAGGAAATGCCAGAAGTTAAGCAGAGCATTGGTTAATATCAAATTTAGATGCCTAATGAAGAAGCCTAGGATGTTGGCAGCACCAAGGAAGAAGAGGAGAGGTTTGGATGTACTAGCTGAAGTGTCAAGGCATATGAACTGAGGAAGGATTATCAAAATTTTGGTTGCATGAGGACATGCAACACCTTCACAATGGGGGTATGTTGAGTCTCAAATCTGCATCTTTTCCATACACTTTTCTATACCTTTTTCATCCACCTGAACCTCCCAAGTTGTCAATATCATTGTATATTAATTGCAAAAGAGCATCTAACATGGTTTTTAACTATATTTTTGTGTCTGCTGTTTGATTTATATTTTGTTCATTTAGCTGCGGAATCTTGCCACTTTCCGCAGCTGCTGCAACTTTCCGCAGCCATTTTGTGAAACTCTATGTTACATGTGTCTACAGGGAAAACGAGCCACATGGGCAAGTCAAAAATGATGTGGACATGGTTCGTGTCCTATTGGCTCAAGCAAACTCATCTAAAGAAGCCACGGTCAAAGGCGTCCACATGGAAGTCAACCATAGAGTCTCACGGTGACAGGACTTTGTTTCGTGTCACGTGAAGGTTCATATGGTTGTTTCTGAGTTGCGGAGGACAAGTCGACATCTGTACATGGCTCCATAGCCGAATTCAAACATCCACTCCTCATAGATTTACTTTGCAATACGGCCATGATCCTAGATCCGTGGACGTAATGGTCTACGTGTTCTCCACCAGCATAAACTTTAGGAATTAGTTATGTTTCTTTTGTTATAAATAACACGTTTGCATACGCATATGGAGTTAGTCTCGATTAGTCTCTGTTATCTTTTATTAGTCTGCTCTGTAATGTAATTACGCTGCCTTTGTGCCGTAATACTACCTTACTGTTATGACTGCATTTTAATATAAGAAGACTCTGTTTTCCAACGTAATTCGTACTTGAAGATTATTGCCAAGGCTGGTGTAGAGGGCCCCTGCACTTGCCAAGGTTCTGTGCATTATTGTATAGTTCTTATTTTATTTCTTTAAAGCTCATTGTGCTATAATCCATTCACATGTTTATACATTTCATCTTTCATGGTATATATGCTTCATTTCTGTTTATAAACTTTCATGCTTTCCATTTCACTTCTGTCTTTCATGTTTTATGTTATTGATTACTGATCAGTGTTCTTGTTTCAGGTTATAGATAGGCAGCCCAGGCATTTGCATAAATTTTTGACTAATGACATGGAATTAACATTGTTCTGCTGCTAATTTGTTTTTCTTAGTTTCTGTTTAATTTCAGTACTGCTTTGATTAATTCAGTTTTGCTTATTTGCTTCAGTAGTTAAATTTAGATATATTAAACTGCTCATAACATCTTCAGTTGCCTCCGAAAGCCACAGCTGGACTGATGGTGAGGGATTGTATTATGAAATGTATAGTTTGATATTAGTTTCCTTTCTGCAAATTTAGATATATTAAACTGCTCATAACATCTTCAGTTGCCTCCGAAAGCCACAGCTGGACTGATGGTGAGGGATTGTATTATGAAATGTGTAGTTTGGTATTAGTTTCCTTTCTGTAAATTTAGATATATTAAACTGCTCATAACATCTTCAGTTGCCTCCGAAAGCCACAGCTGGACTGATGGTGAGGGATTGTATTATGAAATGTGTAGTTTGGTATTAGTTTCCTTTCTGCAAATTTAGATATATTAAATTGTGCATGACATCTTAGTTAGAAATATTAAATTGTGCATGACATCTTCAGTTACCTCCGAAAGCCACAGCTGGACTGATGGTGAGGGATTGGATTATGAATGTGTGGTTTGATATTAGTTTACTTTCTGCAAGTTAGATATCGGTTACTCAAGTTGTTTATGGTTACTTCCGAAAATCATAGCTGGACTAATGATGAGGGATCAGAAGACAAGTTGATGTAATTTGATTTAGATTTACTTTGTTGCAATTTTGGATTTCTTTAAGCATAGTTTCTTTTGTGTTTAGACAGCAGCAAGAATATTTTGGTTTTCATGCTCAATAGTTCACTGTTTTGATTTATTAGACTAGCAGCACCTTTTCATTTCAGCAGCACATTTTCATTTCCTTTCAAGTTTTGTCATTGTAAGTTTCAAATTCCTTTTTAAGTTTCAAGTTGGTAAATCATTATAGAGGATATCATTTCCTTGAACAAACATAACCATACTTGCTTTTATTTTAGAATTTCCATTTCACCTTAGAAAACCAAAAACAACAAAAAGTTAAGAAAAAGGTTATCTTGCACATATTGTGCGCCGCACTTCATCAGCTTACGAATCCCGAATTGAAAAATTAAATGCAGCAATTTAGGACACACTAAATTGACCAAACACCGGCCCCTCGGTAGTTTTGGGGGATGGCCATAGCCCAGTGAACTGGCCGATGAGAGCTCGCTCGGTGAAAGATAATGCAACCTGGATCAAGGTTTCTGTGGGAAGGGAGATGTCAGGTATATCATTCAATTTCTTGACAAATTTTGCAGCTTATGAGTTCTTCTTCTTTGGTAGCCCTGCCAAGAGTCGATCAAAGGCTTCAGCAGATCAGGGCGGTGGAGGAGGAGGGCGAGGCGCCTGGGGAGTGCCCAACACCTCCATGGGTGCTAGCCCTAGGATGGACGCGAGCCTGTCATGAGCTCAGATGCAGGAGTAGGCAGCTCCAGCGCGGCTCGCAGCAGCGAATGTTGCTGACATAATCCAAGAGATTGTGTTCCACCAAAACAGCTAGCTGTCCCATTGCTACCTACAACAGTTGAAGAAAAATTCCTACAATGGGGATTAAAAATTACAGGTGAAATATTTAATCAATTTTCAAACCAACATCGATAAATTTTAACTGCGACTTATTATTTTACTCGGTGGACAAAAGTAGTTCCATTGTGACAAGTTAATGATCGAGAAGTCATCCAATTTCTTAAACATGACATCAAAACTAAGTTCATCGTTCCTACATTTCTTGTATTTGATAATGTAATTTACTTTTATTCGTTAAAAATTTATGATTTTTCATTACAATATGGTATTCTTTTAAAGAATGCATCTAACTATTACCCATAGGAAAACAATTTGGTTGAATCCAAAAATAAGAATTTGATCTGCATTATCAAGAAAATTGTTTTCTCTGAGAAAATGAACCAGCACAATTCTTTTTCAAATGCATTATGGGTTGATTGTTTCAATCCTAAGACCTTTATGAAAAATTATCCGTACTTCCTTGTATATGGGAAATATTTCATCCTTCCACCAAACATGTACCTTCCCACCTTGCAGTTTTTGCAAGAATCTCAAGGAGAACCTTGTCTTCTTGTTCAGAGTTAGATAGAGACTCCTCTTAAGCTTGAGAAAGAGAGGCTCAAAGGAAAATATAATTTTTTCATCCATCATAACCCAATAAAAATTTGGTTTGATAAGAAATCCGTAGGGAATAAATACTTTAGTGTGGGTGACCTAGTATTGAAGTGGGGAAAAACCCACAAAGAGAAAGGCAAGCATACCAAGTTTCAACCCTTATGGATTGGGTTCTTTACCATCATTGAGAAAATTTTCCACCACTCTTACAATTTGAAATATTTGGATGGGAGGACTAATCCTCTTCCCATCGATGGTTGATATTTGAAACATTACTTTCAATGCAGCCCTAGGTTTGGTCCTTTTCTTTGTAAAATTTTCTTTCTGTGTCTTGAGTCATTTTGGTTTATATCTCTTCTTATTCGTTTATTTTTTTTCATCAGTATATACAAATAAAACCTTTTCTTTGAATGAATTCTTGGCTCAAATGTTATGTGGTGAAATGAACGAGGATCTCGATAACCACAACACTTGGTTATTTTCTATTTCTCTCTCTTTGCTTGGGAAATTCCTCAAGTCAAGAAATGTCTAGATGGAAAATAGGATACACTCAAGAGAAAATATTTTCATATAAACATGATACTCACATCTATTTCAGCATCCCTATTCCAAAACTTAGTATTGAATTTAATTGGTATTCTACATGCTAATCCAATACAATAGAGGAAGGAAATGGGAAAATCAATAGTGAGCATATAAATATTATAAGTATATACCCTTCTTTGAAGGAAGAAACTCTTATATTCTCAATAAGTTGGGATCCCTCTTTCGTCCCATGGAATAATAAGTTCCTAAGAACAATTATACTAAATAAATAAGTAAAGGGTGAAGAAGAGAAAATTTTCCTACGTAGATAGGTGAAGCTTTTAGCTTAGTTAGGGTACCTAACATGCTTAGTGGAAGTGAAGTTATGCTTGTGTTCTCGAAGTGACTCCGTTGGGGTACTGAACATTCCGAATTGCATCAGAGCAACACTAGAGATTAAAATTAAGACTCTTAATATCATTAACTCAAAATTATATATTACCTTCTCCTAGATTGATATAGTTGTGAAATGGAAATATCTTTGTGTGTTAAACCCACGTTTAAACTAAGTAAAGGAATGTGGGTACTACATCTATAACTAGGTTAAGTGAGAAAAACAAAGTAATCCCATGATCAATCGATACTTTCTTAATGGGTAATTATTTTCTGAAAATTTTTCCTAGACAAACAAGTTGAATTTCATCTACTATGTCTCCCAGTGTTGGTATTGCTACAACATCCTCCAATTTTTTTTTATACTCAAATTTTGGAGCCTAATTTCTAACATGTGAAGTGTTGCTTCAGATCATAATTTTTTTCTTTCACATTTTTACACATTTCAAAAGTGACCATTTTCCTTTCTAATGGTTTTTGGATCATCAAGAGTAACAACCATGGATTATAGGGTCATAGTACACTTTTTGGTCATAAAACGACAATTTTAGTCGCAACTTCACATACTTTCTCTGTTCTACTTGGATAATGTTTTTCAACTGGAATTTTTATGTATAATTATTATTATTAGATATTATATAAGTTTCATTAATGATTTGATACATTTCACAATTGATTTTTATCCTAACTCGGTGTGTTTCTCAAGGTTTCACTCTCCTAGACTTAGACATATTTCTCATTTACATGTTTTCCCTCTTGGCTAGGAGAGTGCACTACACAATCTTAAGGCTTAGTGGGAATCCTCCTTATCAGTTTGTATTGTGCCCTACACCAATAATCCCTCTCTCTAATGGATAACATGTTCTCATTCATGAAGACCCATCCTTTTTGCTTGTTGTTACAACCTGTGCTAGCCATGTCTTCCTTCTCCAACTGAGCATATTATGCACTCTGAGTGGGTAGTGAGGCCCACTTTGTTCCCTTTTTTTGCACCCTGATCCCACCTTGATCCTTTTTTTGTTCTCTTCAACCTCATTGTGGCCTTTACTCTCTCTTTCTAGTGCACAATGCATCATCAACAAACAATCAGACTCATTGTTCCTTATTACTGTGCCATGTGCCCAATAGGCCTCCTCCAATATTCCAATTGAGCGTAAAATGCATCATTAGTGATTAGTGAAGCCATCCTTTCCTCTTATAAGTGTGTTATACACCCAGAAAATCTTTGTCATTTCCCTGGTGCACATTGAAGCCATAGTTACAAGTTTGCATAAATTATGTTAGAGTAGAAGAATTTTGGGCTAATTTTTTCTTGCCCTGAGTTACCTACAGTTGTAGGTGTTAAATAAATCTATATGGGGAGATCTAAAAAGAATATATTCCCAAGTAATAATCTTAAAGAAAAAGGCACCATTTTATGATAGATGAAAGAACCATGGATCATGATGATCAAAGTGACTCTTGAAGAATCCAAGATCTCTCAAGACCCTTTGGAGGGTAGATTCCAACTGAAATATAATATCTGTTGCAAGTATTGAATACATAGTGATGGTGGTATGAATTATGAAATAATCTTATGTACAAGTCATCATGTGTCCAAGTCATCAATTTAAATGACTTGTCATGCCATCGCCACACGATGATAAAATTATATAAATATTGTAAATGTAAATATGTGGAAGCCCAAGAGTCACATATTGACAAAAGAGTCATATCAAGAAGTCAAAAATTCATTTAGAATTCCAAAGGTCAAAATATAAGTCTAGGAGTCATTAGGGAAGTTCGAGAGTGATGAGGACATGAAAGTTCATTCCTCTAGTTATAAAAGAAGTTGTTGAGAAATCCATTAGGGAAGCATATTAGGGTTTATTGTTAATTTGATTTCACTTTTACTTGAAGATTTATTTTCATCAGTTACTAATTATTCTTCTTTGTTATTATATATTCATCATTAAGACAATTTCTAGAACTATGAATATGATAAAGACAATAAGAGAATACAAGGTGTAGGCACTCAACTATGTAAAAACCCCCCTTTTAGGGAAACACACATAAATTATTGTCCTCTTATCTAGAATCAAATCAAATGATATAACTTAGACAATGAAAAATACATTGAGTTCCTCCATCCACCAAGTCATTCCTTGACATAAATCAATGAAGTCATCTAAAAAATTTTCGCGTCTCCTCTGCAAATTCTACAATTCGTCTAGTATCTT
The DNA here is from genome assembly GCA_034641835.2 of Pinus albicaulis. NCBI lineage: Eukaryota > Viridiplantae > Streptophyta > Pinopsida > Pinales > Pinaceae > Pinus > Pinus albicaulis. Next base: position 739,312 of record JAXQQM020068480.1, read on the forward strand.
CAGTCCAATAATTATTTTAGTTTCCCTAAACGTGTGGCAGAGTGTTGGATTTTAGACTTCATCTCCTTTGTTAGACTTATTTTCTTATTTATTGACTTTTCTTGAATTTTGTTATGCCCTTCCTTTATCACTTTTCACTTCCATCCTCTTACTTGAGTTGTAGATCGTATATCTTCAAAAATGGATTATTATCACAATAGGTTGAATAGCTCTTTTATATAGTGGTTTGGTTCTCCAATATGAGGCCAAATTGACACTTGTTTTAGGTCCACTTGAAGGGTAAGGAATATGAATTGGTTGTGGAGGGATAAGACACATTAAAATAATTTTCTTTTCTTGACATAGGTGCCTAATAAGCATCTAATATATTATGACTTTGACCTTGACTCAAGACACAAATACTAGAGCACTCAGTGAGCGGTTTTTACCTAGAAATAAAATAAATAAAGCATGAAACCCATGCTGAAATAAATTTTCCTTTACAATATTTTTTTTTTTTTTTAACAAATACATTATATCATGGCTCAAGTACAATTTTGAGGACTGATACTAGCTACATGTCTCAAAAATCCCTCTTAACTAGGGAGGCTTTCATAATTGTTCAACAGGTACAAGGTTGATCTAAATTTGAAATGTTCCAAGAATAATACAAAGAAGAATACCACAACATGCACAATGCTTGGGATACACTTACTGCCAAGGTATCCTCCCAACAAGGACTAAGGTGTCATACATGAATTTTCCACTATAATTATGATCGCGATACAACACTGATATCCATCCAGACACCATATAGGTCTCCATGCCCTGACACTAACCATTACAGGGATTTGGGTATCAACACTGAACTAAAGCTCCAACCGATACCCTCCTATGGGATCTCGACATCATATGAGATGTCAATGATAACCAGGCCATGATATCCTCCCAAGTATCATCATAATAGAGGAATTTTTATGTTACTTCATCTCTCCCTCTCAATCAAATAAATAAGAGAAGTTGTCAAAAGAAACATTTACCAACCTTTCAACAAGAAATCGACACATCCACCAATCTTAGGATGCTCCTAAATTCTCGTGGAGAAGAAATTTTATTTAATACATCAACTACTTTTTCATTTATTGGCATGTACTGTAGCTTCACAAACCTAAGACATATCTAACTTCCAATGTACATGTTCTTATATGCTATCACAAAACTATGGGGCATTCAACTACTCTGATGTTTCTCAGGTCATCACAATATTCAAACACATCTCAATGTAAGCTTCCTTCTTCAATTTCTCTAGCAACACCAAATTCAACCTTAACAATTTGCAAAATGTCCAAGTCTTGTTCATAAATTCATGAATAGCCAAGTGTAGTGATTTATCTTTTCTTCATTATTATTATTTCTTGAAGGTATTTACTATAGCTATCACAATATGTCATCCCTCTTAAGTGGGAATATAAACACATTATTTATCAATATTATTCTCTAGTAAGCAACAATGAGATCTTTCTTTCGCATCATCACATCATCATAGAACTTCAACCTTTTGGAACATCATTCTTTCTATCCTCACTTGGAAAAAAGGTCATAAAAATGTGTACTTCAATGTAACCTAGATTCATGCAGCTCCCTCTTTTCATTATTCTCAACATAATTATCAAGTCATCGAATATGAGGTAGGTAAGCATCTTCAACATCTTAAAGACTATGTACGTGTAAATCTGCAATAACAACTTCAACCAAGTACAAATATGGATCATGAATTCAAATTTATCAACGTAGAATTAACATGTCATCAGAATGGGAGAATAATAAATTAAAATTTAGATATCAAAACCTAAACCTAGATAAGTTCCATTATTCCTTCTCAATTCTTAGTTGATGTAAGATGTAGAAGCCTCTTCAAGACTTCTTGGCTAAGTATATACTTCACTTTATATGGATACTTCTACTAATTCTCAAAGGATATTATTATTTTGTGATTCAGACACCTTTGTAACATTACACATAACCTTTGTAGCTTGAGGTAATTTAGGCCCTTAATTTCATACTAGAACTTCACTTTTTCCTTTAAAGATATTGACTTTCACTAGGCTTATAACCTAGCTATTTGGATCTCCAAGAAAGTGTTTTTTTCTCCTTTAAATCCTTTAGTCGTAAAATTTTGGTCTACATCCTAATCATATAGGTTTGTGGCTTAATTGCGGATATATAACCTTATAATCATGCCCAAAAATGTGTTATATTATTTTGGTTTTCCTTCTAGGAGTTTGACCTTCAAGATTAGTCCTTTTATACTTCAAAATGTGATCTTAAAGTTTCCTTGATTTACTGGACTTAGCTCTGATACCATGTTGAGAAATCCATTAGGGATGCATATTAGGGTTTCTTATTAATTTGATTTATCTTTTACGTGAAATTTTTCGGTTATTAGTTATTACTCCCTATTCCTTTTTATTATATATTCATCATCAAGACAATTTCCAAAACTATGAATATCATAAAAACAATAAGAAAACACAAGATGTAGGCACTTATCTAGGGAAAAACCACTAGTGTATCAGAAAACCCAAAATCTATTCCTCTCTTCTTTAGATTCAAATAAAATGATACAACTTAGACCTTTGACCAAGCCATAGTGTTCCTCAATCCACCCAGTCCTTAACATAAATCAATGAAGTCATCTAAAATTTTGACTTTTCTTCTCTGCAACTTATGCAATTTGGCCACCATATTTAGTCCTACAATTATTTCATTTTCCTTGCACGTGTTGAAAAGTATGAAAAATTTTAGACTTTCTCTCCTTTGTTAGACTTCTTGTCTTATGTACTAAAATTCTTGCATTTGGCTAGGCCCTTCCTTTGTTACTTCACACTTTCATCCTCTTACTTGACTTGTAGATCGAACATCTTCAAAAATTGATTATTATAACAATAGATTGAATAGCTCCTTTATATATAGTTGTTCAATGCTCCAACATGAGGCCGACTTGAATGGTGAGGAAGTGAACTTCGTGTTGGAGGGACAAGGCTCATTAAATTAACTTTATTTTCTTAACATAGGATCCCAAGAAGGGTCTAATATATTATGAATTTTAATTCAACTCAAGACACAAATCCAAGAGCACTCTATGGGTTTTCTTAACCTAGAAATAAAATAAACAAAGCAAGAAATCCATGCTTAAATATTTTTTCTTTTACAATAATTTTTCATTCTTTTGAAAAATACATTATATCATGAGTCAAGTACAATTATGAAGACTAATCATTGTTAAATTTCTAAATAGAAGCATCATTACTCAAAGAAAGGACTTTTAACCTTGCCTTCTCCAACAACGCATCAGAGAGAAAGCTAGTTCTTTAGGAGAGTGAGTAGTGGCTCAACGCTCCACCACTGGAGCTAGTGATGTTCATTGTATTCATGTATCTTGGGACTTTTGCTTAATACTAGAAGCTCTTTGAGCCAACACATTCTCATGTGTATATCATTAACGTTTTAAGAATTCTCTTTGGATGTTTATGGTATATGTTGGAATTCTTATGTATTAAAGAAATCAAACTATTTTGGTGGCTATAGTGGCCATCCTATTGAAAGTGTGTTGTGAATGTTTTGATGATCATTGCATCTACATGAACTATTTCACTTGATTAATAATGACTCTTTCTCATCCATGTGCATGTGTATTTTCTAGAATAGTACTACTACTTTTCTCCCAAATACTCACTTATGATTCCTTCCAGTGAAATAAATTTCAGACATTTAAACTTGACCATTTCACAAGGCAAACTTACTTTCTCATTCAAAATTACAAGTGTGTTCCTCTCTATTTCTACCTATTGCATCCATGGAAATTTTTTAAGTAAACCACATCCAGGTCATACTTCTGGATGGGGCTCTTACACCAAATGGTCTGAGGTCTAATTTCAACCTTATATCATGGAGTCCCCCTATATGTTGGTAGGATCTACCACCATAAAAAGTTGGTTGAAAGGAGACTAGAATACTAGCTTTTTCCATATTATTAGAGGAAATTTCATCTTAAAAGTGGCCTCGTAAGAAAAATAACGAAAATAATAATAAATGTCATGTAGAAAATTATTTAATATTACTTTAATTTTATCAATATTCCACAATATTTATTAGCAAGAAATTTAATACAAAATTTAAAATATATTTCTATTTTTTCACTTTTATCAAAATCCCAAAATATATGGCTCTTAATTTAAAATAATTGTCTATTTTTTATATTTAAATTTAATTGTCTATATTTATATTTTATATTTAAGTGTGTGTATGTATATATATATATATATATATATTATATTTAACTATTTTTTTTTCTAATGACATTATCTATAAAATCCACAATTTCTCCGACAGTATATTTTGTTGCTAAAATTCGGTAATTTATACATTCTAGAATATGTTTTCTCACTATTTAACTATTTTTTAACTAGATATCATTTTTTGGGAATAAATTGCGTTAAGTAAGTAAGTCATTCATCTATTTTTTAAATATTTTATATTTATTTATATCTAACTGTATATTCTATATTTTTTTATGAGAATCCTGTAAATTGTCCTTTTTGGAATGCGTTTTTTAACTATTTTATATTAACTATATATTTTATATTTTTGACCAGAATGAATCTAGTAATTTGTCCTTTCTAGAATACTTTTTTTACTATTTAACTCATCTATATTTTATATTTAAGTACTATTCAACTATTTTATATTTAATTATAATTGTCTATATTTATATTTTATAACTCGCCCTCTCTATATATTTTATATTTAAGTTATTTTGTGTTTTGTTTTGGCATGGTTATTAATGACAAATGGGCCACATTTTTTTTTATCAATTTGGTAGTACCTTGCTATTTTTTATTTATATTCATAAAGCAGGTTACAATAGATAGTGATTTGGTGACCTCAACCTGCCCGAAGGAAACCAGGTCTGTTGGCCACCTTAATGCGTTAAAATCCATCCAAAATTGAAAATGTTTCATTCTTCTACTTAGCGCATTAGCTAGTTCACTATTTAAACTATTTATAAAGTAATAGTTTGAAACCAAAGCCTTGTCCAAAAAAACACTATGCATATACAAAATTAAACTGGAAAACTATCTATCTCATGATTCTATGGGAGCTGGGTCCTTTGCTGTAGCATCGGGCATGTCCGCTTGCTACAGCTGTTGGATCTGCTTCTCAATTCGTCCAACTCGATCTTCAATTCTCCCAATACGGTCTGTCGCTTGGTACTGAGTCACCTTGATATGTTGAAGCTGAATATCAATGTCATGTAGTAACTCCAACATTTTTGGTTCTTGATTCTCACTGCATCGATGAATACTCTGGATAGCCTTTGCTAAAAGACACTTCACAATCCAATAATTATGGATTGTTTGATTGAACAACGAAAGTCGACCTCTAGTGTTCCCAGGTTCTAAAACAAAGTCCAAAATTTCTGCCTCTACTTCAGTGTCTTCCTCATTGCTCTGAGTTTCTCTTTCCCAACCATGAATTTCCATCTTGACTTGAGACGAATTTCCAAGGGCGCATAGTGACGAGAGATTCAATAGGACCTCTTGTTTTGTCTTCCTGCCTCTTTTCCTATTCTTAGCTTCAGGTTTTAGCATCTTCTGATTCCCTTCTTCTTTAATTTGAGTCATTTTTTGTCTCGTTTGCCTCTTAACCATTGTTCTGAACTGATTAAATTTGAGACTTAACTCTGGATTAAGAAAATAAGAAAAAGGTATAACATTTAAACTTCCTATCCTATAACCATCAAATTCATATGGACGGTTAAGATGCCCCTCTAGACTTTACTGATAGGGAAGATCCAAAATGTTATCAGCCCTGACAATAGCATGGATATCAAGCGAAACCTAGAAAGGGAACAGAATCGGGTCAATAAAAAAAGGCCAACAAACAACAGTGCGAGGTTTGTGTGAAAGGCAGAGTTTCAAATTAAGACCCTGAACTACTTTAAAACCCAAATGGAGACACAAGTGAGAATCCAAACAGACCCACAATAGAATACTCTGCCTCCAATCAACACTTTCTTTCATAAGAAGACAAGACCAGAGATCATAGAAAAAGCCAATACTAAACATAGTATGCTACCCCCTGCTAAGATAATCAATAACAGATGCATGAAAAAAAAATAAAGACCCCAGCCTAGAGGCTCGCATAAAAACAAGAATTTCCTTTCTTTCGTTTCTAAATCCCAAATAAACTTGACAGAGACTAACGGAGCGAACATGATAACTCATGACCATACGAAAATACCACTTCACAGGAAAACCGAAATTGTAAATAGTTTTCGTTCCATTAGAAGGGCCCCTAAAAAAAGGTTCAACTGCCTCCGGAGGTGTGAACACATACCAACTAATTAATAGCCACATTTTACCAGCATATTCTTCCTTATCCTGATACATATCACTACTAACGATAAGGAACATAAGATTGATATGAAGAAGAACATACCCCAACACTAGATCGAACCTGCTGCAGATTATGGAAGTGCCAGTCTTCACCCACCTCAATTCACCATTTTTCACAGAAGAAATGTTTATTTTGCAAATAAAATTACAACGCTTGATCCCCACTTTGTTATGGCTTTTACCTCTCATTCATAATAAATGCGCATGGATGACAAACACCACTTGGCTTATACATTTGTTGGCCGCCTCGTTCTTAGAGCACCCCGATTGTGGATCTCATTACCTGAAATATCTCTGTCAATAATTATATGGAGAGAAGGTAGTGAAATATCTCAATTTCTGTCTGTCGGCATTACATCCAATTGTCTTCCAAAATTTCCACTCCCCCAATTTGCCAAATAGTCATCTGCCTCATTTCCTATTCAAAGAACATGTAAATGTATCAGGTACTGGATTTCGTGAATGAGAGATCCTATTTCTTTAATCAGATTTGTTGTCTGCTAGATTTTATTGATCTTTTCCCAGGATGATCCTTGCTGAAGTTTGTTTAATACTCCTGTGAATATTTATTCACTAAAATAAATATTTACATTTCATTAATACGTTTTTTGATATCATAGTTCATGTGGGTAAGGTATGTAAATAGCATTAATAAAAAAAATTTAGAATACCAAAATTAATAATAAAAATTTCACCGATACCCAAATTAACATATATACTTTTCATGAATACCCAAATTAAACAATTTAAAAATATTTAGGACATGTACCTATTTTTAAATTTAAAGGGTTTTGATTGGTTACATATTATGACAAGGAAATTATGTGAAAATTTCATGAGCACTTTTAGGCTAAAAATTCCTCTAATATTTTCTCCTTCAATGAAGAACTTCCAACCACATTTCTTCTCTATACATAAATTGAGGGCTTAAGGTTTAGAAGCATGATGGCATAGAAAGAGAATTACTCAAACACTTTTATTCTCTACTCCATGAACTTGATCTAAATTACTCCCTCACCACTTAAAAGATTATGGAATCCATTCTACCTATGGTCACAATAGAACATAATAGTAATCTAATTTATCCAATATGTTTTGAAGATGCTCAAAATACAATCAAATATATGACTATCGAAGAATCTCCATGCCTCTATGGCTTCACCATAAATTTCTTCCAATATTGCTAGAAAATCATTATAAAGGATATATGGGAAGTAGTGGAGGAATCTAGGAAAAGAATATCATTGCTTGAAGCCTTTGATTCAACATTCATTGCTCTCATTTCTAAGGATGTAGATAAAAATATTGTAAATAAGCTCAATCCCATCTCTATATGTAATTTTTTCTATAATATCGTTACTAAGCTCATATATAAATATATCCAACCACTTCTCAATTTCATTATATCATTATATGAAGGAGGATTTGTTGAAAAGTTATAAATCCTGAATGAAAGTATCATTTTCCATGAATTGATTCAGTGATTAAAAATGTCTAAATGCACTAGGATTCTTTAAGGAAAAATTTATTTTTATAAATTTGGAGTGATAAAGTGTGATTCTAGGGGTTTGAAAATTCATTTTGTCGAGTTGCGTTAAGTCCAAAATTTGAAAAATAAATAAATGTAAAAGTCTAAATTTGAGTCCAAGCCAAGTTGAGTGAAGATGTGTTGAAAAATTCAAAAACATTTGTGGGCCCATTCTCAGTTGAACCCTACATCCAAGTTATTCATTAATTAAAAATTGATAGGAGGTTGAGTTATTTCAAATTCATATAACAAGACATTTTTAATTTCCATTACATTGTAAAATCATTAAATTGGGTGCATTTCAGTGGTATCTGACATCTTAAACTTGTCAAAACTAAATCAACTGAGCATGAAATTTAAAGAAGAAAAGTTCAAATCTAAGATAAAACTAGAATGAAAGAAAGCGAGCATGAGTTCAGGCGAGTAATTTCAAATGGAGAAAAACATTCAATTATTATAGTTTCTGAACAATCTGATACTATCCGCTATTGAGGACATAGTGAAAATTGGAAAATCTACTTTTGTTGGTATTAAAATGCATCTACATTATGCACATGAGATCGTTGAGTTTCTCCAACTTGAGTCACAACTACAATGAGATGAGATACTAAAGAAGGGCCGTGTTTCAAATCGATTCAACAATACAAATTCAAATGTAGAAGATGATGAGTGCAAGCCACTCGATGATACAACTTCAAGTGTAGAAATTTTACATGAACAAGTTCAGCCGCCTTTTTCCAAGTCAATCATTAAACCACGGGAATAAATTTAGTGCAATAAAATTCAACGTAGTTTAGGATATGAAAAATATGAAAACAACTCGCATATTCCTGATTATTCAAAACTAACAAATTTCATCAATGGAGCATTTATTGATCAAGAAACATCATAAATAAATGAGAAAGTTGAAGAAAAGCCAAAATGTCAAAATTGTAAAAGAATAGGTCATATGGAAAATCATTTTTTTGATCATCACCCTTGTCACAATTGTGGCAAGAAGAATCACTTATAAAAGAAATGTTGCAAACGAAACCAACCAGCCATATCGAAGATTATTTATGCCTCATCTCACTTAAACAATCAATAAGTCAAAGTATTCAAAAAATAATAAAATTATAAAACTTGGAAAATATAATTCCATCTTGTCTTTGATATGCTCATCAAATTCTAGAATGACTTTGTTCCTAATAGTTGGGAGTTTATTAAGATCTACTTGGTTGAGATATTCTCTCCAACTAGTGATTGGTGTGTGGTTGAGATATTCACTCAACCTAGAGATTATATGTCCAAGATGTTGGGTGTGAAGCCTGATTATCTTCTTTATGTATCATCACGTTGTATACATGTCCATAACAGGGCAGAAATGTCACCCATTGTTTAATTGCCATCAAGAGAGCGCAAGGGGGGCAACAACAGGGGGTTTCGGGGGCAACGCCCCCAAAGCTAAAAGAAAATGAAAAATTTCCTTGTAAATATTATGATTTCGTACTTCGTCTGAGCTGTTCATTAGGCTGATGTTTTGATGGTATAATTTATGTTTAATTTAGGGTTTTTATTTCCCTAAAAGATAACCCCCTCTGTTGTATGAGGGGATTGTATTACGGCTGTGTATTGTACATATACTCTGGGTGAGAAATAGAAAGGGGGCATGTGTGAGAGAGTAGAGGATATTAAAATGGATCTATTGTAAGTTGTGTCTCTTCATTTTGCTGGATAATATAAAGGAAGGATTGTTTGTTTCCATAGATGTGGCTCAAGTTGGGTGAACGACGTATATCTGTGTCTCTCTTGTTTTATATGCTATTTCTATGTTTTTGTTTCTACATATTTTATGTGTTCCATTGCTCTCTAATATACAATTTTATAACACAAGATAAAAAAATTATCTTAAGACATAGCTTGATGTATTTATAATGTATCATCATTCTTTGTAAAAATACATTCAGGCCTAAAGCCTTATCTGCCAAGCTTCTGGTCTCTCTAATATTATTTATTTTTTTAATTATCTTCAAAATATATGCAAGGCTTATGATCATCTAAGTTATAATTTTCTTTTTGAAATTATTAAAGCCTTTCTATATGGAATGCATATCATTGATTCTTAATTTTTTTTATTCTCCCTTCTATTACATCTTTGTTAATGGGTATCCATCTAAGCCCCACAATCCTTCTCAAGGAATTAATCAAGGGGACCTTATCTCTCCCTTTGTGCATATCATTATTGCTAAAGGGTTGCATCATTTTATCAAATGTGAAGTTTATATTGTCTCCGTTCAAGGTCTCTCTTGTGCTCCTAACATGGATCCTCTCTCCCACCTATAATTTTTGGATGACCTATTATTGTGAACCCCATATGTGGTGAAGCTAAAGGCTTGAAAGAAACCATAAATACCCTTATTCTATCATTTGGAGTAGGTTTAAATCAATATAAATCCCATATCTTATTTTTTAATGCTGATGTATCCATTCAAAAGAACACCACTTGTATCGTAGGTTTTCAATGAGCATCCTTTACTTTTAGATGTTGGGGATCCCTAATATTGCATAAATTCATGAGGAATACCTCTTGGGAAGATCTTCTCCTTAAAATTGAAACTATACCCTTGAGTTAGACTTTCCACGTCATCTCTCTTCTTGTTTGGAAATTTATAATTAAATCAATTTTTCATTTTATTCCTTTGTATCTATTCTTTATTTTGGTAGCTCCCATGCATGTGAACAAAATAATCAATAACCTACAATGAAATTTTTGATGGGGAGGCACCCAAAAAGAAAGGAAATGGGCATTAATATCTTAGGACAAGTTATTTCATACAAAGGGAGAAATTAGCCTAAATATAAAAGACCCTATCCAAATGGGAAAGGTGTTGGATACAAAAATTTGGTGGCAATGCCTAAAGAGTAAAGGGTAACTTTGGGACAACACATAGTGAGTTTAGTATACTCCTCACATATCAGAAAACTCTATGGTCTACATGGATCAGAAGCACCTCGTATCACTCGTATGGAGCAATGCCTATAAAAAATAGGAAGATAGTTCTGAACCACTATGTTTAGGAGGTCTCTAACAGGACTTCAATCTTCTTCCAAAAATATACATGGAAACATGAACCTATGTTATCTAAAAAATAGGACCTAACTCCAATTAGAAAAGTGATAAAAAAGGTTAGGTGGGTTAATATTAATCAATAATTAGACCAGCCCATGGATGAGTCTATTGTTGGAATTCGTAACTGGATTCTTGTGAGCAATGGCCTACTCTATAGGGGGAGGGAGGCCAAAAATGGAGGGAATTATCCAATATTGACTCAATACAATAAGTATGGATGATGATTTTATAATATGGATATGGAGTGGGCATGGTTAGTTCCATGTCAATAATTCTTATAAAATGGTAGTTGGTTAGCCCCTAGCAAGTCGATCTTGATAATGGGAAAAAGTGTGGTATCTAGAATTGTGATTAAAAGTATAAACCTTTCTATGGATACTCAAGCTAAATAAAAACTTAACCTAGGATAAATTTATTCGATAGGGTTTTTCTAGTATAGGAAGGTGTCATTTGTGTTATGGAAATAAATAAACCAAAACCATGTCTCTATATCTTGTAGGGAATATTGTCAGTTATGGGACAAAGGTGTGATATTATTTTCCAAATAACATCAAACATAAACCATAGATTAGGGGAGGAACGACCCTGCTAAGAATGGAATTATTAACCTACTTTGGAATTATTTATTAGGATTTATGTTATGGAATTCATAGAAGGAAATAAATAGGAGAATTTTTAAGTCCAAGGCCCTTACAAGGTCATGATTATGGGATATTATTATCAAAATTAGTGAAATGATTGACATGAGAACGTGGGATTCTAAAGCCAAAAAAACAATAAGGTCATAGATTCACATTCTTCAAGAACTCAATATTTTGGGTTCCATACATTAATTTACTCACCAATCGATCCCCAAAGGAGCACCCTCACTGGATAAATGGATACCCCCCCCCCCCAAATCCTCCAGATGAAGTTGAATTTTGATGGCGCCACCAAAGGGAACCTACGAATCACAAGTGTGGGAGGAATCCTTCAGAATCATAATAGTCAATTTTTATGCATATTTTATAAATTGATAGGTTATAATTCTAATAATGATGTTAAATTCGCATGTCTCATTAGGTGCCTTCAATTGAATATGGATCAAGACTTCAATTACCTCATAATTAATGCAAATTTATAGTTATTAATCCAAGTAGCTTGCAAACTCATGGGTGGATCCAACCCACTTAATATTTCAAGCAATTATACACTCACAAAATTTTTTTCTAGATTGGCTCAATTATTTAGAGAACTCCCAATACTCTTCCTTCAAAATATTAAACACATAAGGAAATCATGAAAATTATGTTTTCCAATGAAAGGTTAACCAGACCCCCACCCTACAGATTTAGAACTTGTTAAACAACATCCCAACACCACACAAATATGAATAACTTTTAATTTGAACTAAATATATTGAATCCCCAAATGGGGTGTAAAGCCTAGGGAGTGGAAAGATGCATACAAAGGAGGGAAAGGTGGCAGTCAAGTTTTGACGTGTGGAAATTTTGGATGAGAATTTTGAGGGTCACCACGAGGTTGAGGGGCTTGTCTAGTATGGGCTCCCTCGTTTATTTCCTTAATTATAGCTGCAATATGCCCACATATATGGATGTAGTATCAGTAATAAAGGCCATTAATGGTTTACACGAGGGAGAAATGAAACCTATTTTTCATCATGGTTGGTCACGTGTGGAAAGGATACCAACTAGTTATCATCATGGCTCTACCTCCATGATAAGACACTCACCGTGAATATGTTATCAATTTCATAAATGGACATATTTTTTGGGTATAGTGCATGGTGGGAATATATCCCATATCATGGTTTGGATTTTTGTTTATGTTCGATGAATTCTATGTTGAACAAGACAAGCTACAGAGCAGCAAGTCCCCGCCATGGCTGAATAGTAGTATTTTTATTAGTTTACATTGAGATTGACTACCATGTTGAGCCCGCCTCATCTAGTAAGCAAACAAGACCAAACATAGTAGCAGAGCTCGCCTCGTCCAGTAAGTAAACAGGACCAAACATAGCAGTCGTACAACACCTATCAATCTACAAAAATTATGTTCTGACATAATCTCATGGAAACAAGCTGACGTGTAATATACGACCACAACCAATCCTGCCTACGTGGTCCAACAAACGTGTTGGTGATTCTTATATTGCTAAAAGAATTGATAGGACGATGATTAAGGAGGAACTCATGCTAAGTCTAGGGGAACCAAGGGCGGCCATCCACGTATGTGAAGTATCTGACCATATGTCTATCACGTTCTCATGGAAGATTGATGCAAGGAAAAAAGGGGTGGCGTTTAAATTCAACCGGGCATGGCTGCGTGAGGAGGAATATGTTAATATGATTAAATGCATCTGGAAGGAGGACCCTGGTGATATGGCGCTTACGGTATGGGACAATTTGCATGCAAAGATGTCGAGGATCAAAGAGGCTACAAAAATATGGGAGATGACCAAGAAATTAGCTTTGAGGGACGAGCTCAGAGAAATCTCACAAAAAATAAGTGACATATATACTGGCATGGCTGCTACAACCCCAAATGAGGATACTTTTAGGCTCTTAAAGGAATTGGGGAACAAGAAAAAGGAAATTCTGCTCATTGAGGAGATTTCATGGAAGTTAAAGAGAAGGATTACATGGTTAAGGGAGGGCGACCAAAATACTAATTTTTTTCACAAATCGGCTACGGATAGGAGGAACCGTAATGCCATATGGCGGGTCAAGAAGATGGATGGATCTTTCGCTATAACAAATGCGGAAATCCAAGCGGAGGCTTATCGTCATTTTTCCAATTTTTATCAAGCTCAGCCGGAGATCGATGGGGAAAACTAGACTTGGATGCTGGATCACATTCAAAGAATGTTTGACAATGATTCTATTGATGCTCTCAATAGACCCATCACGAGGGAGGAAGTTCATGCCACTATTAAATCTTTTGCATCCGACAAATGCCCAGGCCTTGACGGCTGGCCCTCTGAATTCTATCTGTTTTTCTTTGATCTTATAGGCAACCTAATCACTGAGGTTGTGGAGCAGACACACATTATGGGTCATATGCCGGAAAACTACAATTCAACATTTATCGCTCTTGTTCCAAAATCGACTGAGCCATCAACTTTTGCGGACTTCCGGCCAATTGCTCTATGCAATCTGATTTATAAAATTTCCTCAAAGATTATTGCAACTCGTTTTAAGGTCACCCTTGAACAACATATCTCTCTGGAACAATATGGGTTCTTGAAAGGTCGGTCCATCCATGATGCTATAGCAGTTGCACAGGAAGTCTTTCACTCCATGCACAGTGACAAAATTGATGCGCTGGTCATGAAAATTGATTTGATGAAGGCGTATGACTCTATTGACTGGGCGTATGTTCGTCTCCTTCTTCTCAGAATTGGGCTTCCTGTATCCATTATTCGCTGGTTTATGTCATGCGTCTCTACGGTTAGATATGCTGTGCTAATCAATGGTTTTCCCACAAATTTCTTCAAGGCGGGTCGTGGCTTACGTCAAGGGTGCGCGTTATCTCCCATGATATTCATCTTAATCATGGATGGTTTCAGCAGAATGATGCACATGGCTGAGCGGAACGGATTTATATCTGGGTTTCATTTTTCTTCGACTATCAAAACCACTCATTCACTATTTGTAGACGATATGCTGCTGTTTGGAACATTGAACAGAAATAAATGGTTCTATGTACATTTTATGCTGATTAAATTTAGCTCTGCTACAGGTCTTCACATCAATTATCATAAATCAATTCTCATCTATGAGTTTGGAAACATGGAGGATATCTGTTTTATTGCTGATTTTCTGGGTGTTGATCATAGACATGCGTCAGAGGGTCTTAAATACCTGGGTGTATTTATCAGACCTTGCAAGTACAAGAATCGAGATTGGAGATGGTTAGTGGATCGTTATCGGACGCGGATTGGAAAATGGACACAGAGATGGTTATCCCTTGGTGGCTGACTTGTTATGGTTCAGGCAGTACTAACTCAACTCGTGGTATACTGGGCACATATTTTCTATTTGCCTCAACAGATCATTGATGAGATAAACAATATTTCTGCACACTTCTTATGGGGGGGTTGCTATTCAGATCACAAATACCACCTGGTAAAATGGAAATTATTATGTAGGGACAAAAAACATGATGGCTGGGGTATATTGGATTTTAGATCCTTTAATTCTGCGCTTCTGGTCAAGACTTTGTGGAGGGCGCTGATAGGTGATGGTATTTGGAACAAAATAATATTCTGTAAGTATATATCGGGAGAGCCTTTGTACCAGCTTATATGTCATGATTTTTATATCCCGCCCAACATATCTGCTATCTGGAGGAGCTTATCCAGAGTTCTTGACCTGGTTGCGTCTCGTCTCACCTGGAGATTTGGGGATGGGAGTGCTATCCCGCTGGGATCAAAACTGATATTCGGAGCTAATATTGATCGGACGCTTCCACCTGGGATCATTCACAGAATGGCGCATAATGGTATTTTCTATCTGTCGCAGGCTATTCATTATTGGACTTTCGGTGCCCCTATTTATAAATCTGATGTACAGCTACATCTGGAAGATGATGATGCTGTGATTTGGTCAAATTACACTATGTCACTCAGAATGGCTAGTCTATGTTATGATTCCGGGGGTGATTGCATTACATGGGATGGGGCTCTCAAGGAGGGGACTGTTATTGTTCGTGACATATACCAAAGCATTAATATTTCACAATATTCAGACAATATATCCTCCACCTTTCACCAATTTTGGGGAAATCAGATCCCTACTAAGATTATACTTTTCGTGTGGTTAGTATGGAAAGGAAAAATATTAACATGGGATAATCTTCTCAAGCGCGGGCAATGCGGTCCCAATCGTTGCTCCTTTTGTCATATGGCGGAAGAATCAATTATCCACATCTTTTTTAGCTGCCCCATCATCATAAGATTATGGCGTTTCTTCAGTGAATTTTTAATGGATCCGACCTAGACCCCTTCATATTTCATAACTGTGGCGGAGACATGGGGGAAAAAGCCCGGAAAATACAAGCACCTTCCCTTTTTCTTCATATGGGAGGTATGGCTTGCCCAGAATAGACATATTTTCCAAGATGCCCCCTTTAACATTGCGAATATTTTTTGTGCTATTGAAAAATGGATTGATGACAGGCCTACGTCCCGGGATATGGTGGTGGATGGATCTATCCGGTTGAGACCTCATGATATCTCTATTCCTGCTTTCTTTTTTGATGGTGCCTGTGTAGATGGGGTTATTGGCTGTGGGGCTTGGGTCAAGTTATCCCAAGGGGAGCGTATTCACTATTACTGGAATGGTGGTATAGGTACTAACAATATGGCTGAGATTATGGCTATCTGGGGTGCTCTTCTTGTGGCATGCCACTTAAATCTCCCTCACATATCCTTTTATGGTGACTCCAAACTGATTGTTGATGGTTTTATGGGAAATATTTCTCTGACTATTTCTGGCATCCAGGGTTGGCTAAAAGGAGCTACAAGATTATGGCACAGGTTGAACTGCCCCCCATTCATCACATATTCAGAGAAAATAATAGCAAGGCGGATGGATTATCAAAAAAAGGCATTCGGGCTGATTTTGGCAGTATCTACATGCTCCATTACCGAAATGGTTCTGTAATATGGCAGAACACCATCCCTTTTCCATGAATTATTTATTACATCAAGGAGATGGATTTTTGTTTTTTGTTTATTTTCAGATAACGATTTTGTTTCAGGTTTTTTCACCAGATCCAGACTAGGACGGATGATGATCTTACCATATATGCCTTCATTTTTTCCCTATATAATATCATGTCTCCAGCTATATACTGTCTATTCTACTCTGCGGTTCTGTGGCATCACAGGCGAGCCTCAATTAATTGCGTCTATATCAATAGCTATTTGTTTATCTCAACAGAGGTATCGGACCATATCAAGGATGGCCTATTTTATCAAGCGAGACAGATCCTATCTCGATGGTCTGGAAAGAAATATATATAACAAGCGAGCCTGACATATTTATTCAAATGGATCGGTGTCTAAAGCGACAGGAACGATGATCTTTTGCTGCTCTCACTATCAAGCGAGCCTGAACGATGATCCTTTGGCCTCTTCACTATCAAACGAGCTTGTTAACAAAATATCAAGCGAGCCTGGATTGATTTTTACAAGCAAGCGTGGATAATTATCAAGCGAGTCTGCCAATCTTTTTCAGATGGGTTGGCTTTTCAATGGCATGGAACGATGAACTTTCCCAAGGGGAATAACAAGCGACTCTGATAAATAGACTCTATGGGGTATTTTGTATGTCTTTATTTAGTATCCTGCTATATTTTCACTGTCAACTTCAGGATTAAATTACAGGTATTATCAAGCGAGCCTGAAATTGGTGTTGAGTGGCCTCTCCACTCCTTATAAATTGGGCCTCTTCGACATGATCTTTTCATTTCTATGAAAATGATTTGTTAAAAGATGGCACATATAGATGCCTTTCCTCTGTTATATGAGGATCAATATTATGTCAATGTACTGTTATTATCAATATCTGTTTTTTTTCCTCCTCGAAAAAAAAAGAAAATAAATTATGTTCCCAATATAATCTCATTATATTCATGGAAACAATAGAATATGAAAATAAAATAAATTACTATTGACATAGAAGTGCTTCAAGTGCCTAAAGTTGAAATAATATTTCAAAAGGAGAATATGTCAAAGTGAAAGGCTGGAATAGCAGAGTATGAAAATAAAAGAAATTACTTTTGACATAGAAGTCTTAGTGACATGCATATGTATTTTAAGAACACAAAGTTCTTACCTTTATATGTGGCAGATAATTGATAAATAATTTCACTATATTTAGCCAATTTCTGTGGCGTGCACTTCACATGATCTGTTAATGACAAGCATATGTATTTTAAGCACAAAAATTTCTTACCGTAATATATGGTAGATAATTGCTAAATAATTTCACTATATTTAATGAATTTTTGTGGCATGGACTACACATGATCTATTAAGATGCAATATACAATCATAGAAAAAATAATTAGTTACCATTTTGTAAAAATCTTATTAATCTTTCCACGAATTTAAAAGATTTATGATGATATTTTTCTCCAATAAAATATATTTAATTATATTAAAGAATTTTAGATAATTAAAAAAAAAATTCTGGGAGGAGGTTTTTAGTGTTGAAAAAACTAATTAAATATATTCAGTTCAAATCTATCTTTTTTGAAATTTCCCCACAGAGAATAAACAACACAGTTATCATTCCAACGACAGATGTGACCCATACGACTTCCATGTGGCATTTGACTAAACCTCTAAGTGACACTTGCTTCTAGGATGTAGATCAACAACTTAGAGGGTGTTAACCAGGTTCTCATACCTATGACTGAGACCAAAGCTCATGCTAGTTTATGCGAATCAAGAAATCCTGCAATTCACTCAATCCCAGTCACTACAAACTATTGATGTAACAAAATAGTAGAATCTCAATGTTTAGGCATCCATATGCTCTGATACACCCATCATAGCTAATGTCATTCCTTGCGTGAATATTGTGCCATGCCTCCCTATCCAGTCCAGATCCACTTTGCAGGTTATGGGACCTAGCTGCAAGCTTTTCTAGCGCTCCTTACTCCGACTGCAGACTTATGTGGCCTATTTTACCTGACCACAAGCCATTTTGGAGGGTTTCACCTTATTTCGTTTAATTTACGGGCCTAGCAGATTTTTGCAAGGGATTTGGTGCCAAATTTTTTTCTTAATTCTTTTTGGTCTGTTTAATGAGCCGCATGCCTGGAAGATCTATTTTTTTATTTCTATGCCTCATGGATTTAGGGCTTGTTTTTGATATAATTTTTCAATTTTTCAATTAACCTTTCTGTGTTATTGCCATAGATTCTATATCATTTTGTAAGGGTTTAAATTTCGCTGATTTGTTTTGAAATTTCATGTTTCTACTTTGACAGAGTAGTGGAAGTATTATTTTTGTAAGGGTTGAATTTTTGCTGATGTATTTTTAAATTTCATGTTTCTACTTTGACAGAGCAGAGGGAATATTATTTGTTGCCTTATTTTTGTCTCACTATAAGCATCGAGAATGCCTCACTACTTCTGTCACCTGGTGTGAAAGGCTTCTAAGGCTACAAGTATTCAGTAAATTACAAAGACTATAAACCCCTTGAAGTTAAAATTAAATTTTCCTAAAAAATTTAATTTAGCTCAGAGATCCACTTTGCGAGGTTATGGGACCTAGCTGTAAGATTTTCTTGCACTCCTTACTCTAGTGGTAGACTGACCTAACCTTTTGTCAGCCTAACATATTTTTGCAAGGGGTTTGGTGTGAAACTTTTATCTTAATTTTTTTTTGGTTTGTTTATTCCTCGAAGGTGTCGTAGGCCTTACAGTTCCATTTTTATTGCTAGGCCATTGCTAGGCCGCATGGATTTAGGGCTTGTTTTTGCTATAATTTTTAAATTAAACTTTCTGTGCTTTTGCCATAGAGTCTACTTAATTTGTGAAGGTTTAAATTCGGTTGATTTTTTTTCAAAATTTCATGTTTCTACTATGACATATTCGGGGAGGTCTTATTTGCTACCTTATTTTTGTCTTGATATAAGCATCAAGGCTTCCTCTGGTGTGAAAGGCTTCTAAGGCTACAAGTATTTAGTAAATTACTAAGACTGTAAACCCCTTGAAACTACAATTAAATTTCCCTCAAAATTTTAATTTACCTAATTTGAAGGGAAATCACACAGAAATTTGAAAATTAAAGGGTTTGAAACAATTTAAATTCACCGCATATAATTCATCAGAATCTTAATGAGTCTTCTAGCTTCTTATCTATCTTAGCTATGGGTTCTTATCACTCTTTCATATAGATTGTAAGGGTTTTCAGATATATAGTGAAAAATGACATCATTTCTCACTTTCTTATGTTTTGTAGCTTGGTAGCTTCATCAATGCTCGTTGTAGAATCACTTACCATTTTTGGAAGGTATTACATAGAGCCCCATGTATCACATTTTATTTCTTTATGTATTTCTTTACGTTGTTATTGCGGAAGTGTATTAAAATAGTAATAATGTAGTGTACAAAATAGTACTAAATATTAATAACGTAGTGTAAAAAATAGTAATACTAAATAGTAATAATCTAGAATTATATAAATACTAAATAGTAATAATCTAGATTCGTCTTATTTGATTAGTTTATTTTCTTTACAAGAAAAAAAAATTTCAAAGCATAAATGGCATTTGCAAAATGAGCGTTTCAACAAAGAGTTGTACCTTTTTAGCCAATGTGGAGCAACATGAAAGGATACAGTTGGGCTTCAAATAAAATTAAAATTACAACGATAGGACAAAACAATAAGACACAGTTGGGTTTCAGATCAAAATGAAATTGCAGCAACAGGACACAGTTGGGTTTCAAATCAAATTGCAACAATAGTACAAGATGCAATTGGGCTTCAATGATCATAAGTGATCATAAGCATGATTCATGAAAACTCCAACGAGACTTGACTCCTGCCGGGCTGGAAGGATGCCATATAGGGGAGTCAAACTGGAAGGTTTCCATATACAGAGTTCTGAAGTGGTGGGGAAAACGTGTAAAGAAAAATAACAAGCCACTTGTCCGAGAAAATCATGTAAAAATGTGTAAAGAAAAATAACAAGTCTCTTGTCCAATGATTCAAAGATAATTAGATAATGATAAGTGGAAGACAAGACTCAGAGATAATTAGATAATGACAAGTGGGAAGAATACATGAAGTTAGCTACTTGAATCTAGGAAACATTTAATGTAAAACGTTTTAAAGGTAGCATTACTGAAATTTGGAAAGATGACTTCACAACATGTTTTTTGAAACAACGTTTTTGATAATTTTTTATAAAAAATTTGGATTTCAACTTCGAAAAGAGGTCAAATAAGACCTCAAAGATTTTGAAGAAAATAAGACTAAAGATTTTGAAGCCTTTGATTTCACAACCGACACCCTCCGTATTTAATAGGTCCTCTCGTATTTAATAGGTTGAGGAAAAAAGTGAACAAAAAGTATTACATTAAAACTTAGGCTAGTTTCAGCCATGCCTAATTTCTTCGCCTAGTTTTATATATTTCAAAGCATTTCAAATACAAGAGTCCTTACCAACCCTTCACGCAGGGTCTAAAAATATGCTTTATGGTTGTTCTATTTTGGATTCTCTGTCATGTTTTTAATGGTCCTAAAGGGGAATGATTAGGTTTTGGCACGGTTGTGGGGAGATTCGAAATGGGTGTGGACTATAAATTGAGTTATTTTATTGCTTATGTCATGACAACTACTCATACAAGGAATAGAAAATGAAAATTTTCTATGCCTATATATCGATGCATATCTTGAACTTAGGCCATATTTTCACGTATATCACTCATACAACACGAGATATTATGTGAGCACACAACTAATTCCTATAATGATTCCTAGTGGAGGGAAAGGATGACATAGATGAGGTCGATATGGAGGATCAATGGCTATGGAAGAGCACAAATACAACCTGCAAATTATAATGGAGACTCAAGGCTCAGCCTATGACCCCGAAAATATCAATAGTAGGGAGAAAAGGTACTTTAGAGTTATCAAAAAACATTCAGCTATGGCATCCACCATAGCAAAAACCATAGGTCAAAAGGATTATAAGATTATGGAGCTTCGACAACAACTCTTACATTTTCAAGGTAAATTTTATGCCTTTGTTAATGGATTCCTTACTATCCAAATGTTTATTAAATAGGTAGTAGAGGGGGTTGAATATGTAGATGATCATGAAATTTATAGGGAGTCAAATGGATCCTAGAAAATTCTAGGATTGATTCCACAGTTCCTACTCATGCTTTCATCCCTTTTATCTAGCACTTCGAGCTCTTAAAATTTTCGTCAGTGCAAGGAGGGGGTAATTTTAGAACCCCCTCCCCCCTAGAGTACACCCCTTCATCTATCGATTTTAAGATTTATCATGTTTATATATCTATGTTTTTTATTACTTCTATTTAGGGTCATTGGTCTAGCCCATATTAAGGTGGTATCTTGGAAACTAAAAATATTGTTTTCTTAATAACATAAACTACCAAGTTTTGTTGTTATTGCATCAATTATATTTTTTTTCACTTTTAAAATAGCTTTGTTTCCCATGTGTAAATATTTATTTGTACTATCAAAACATATTGGTTTCCCTATAGAAAGCCCTCCCAAATTCTGTGAATTTTGTATATTTTGTTATGAATGTGAAATAGAAAGCTAAGTTTTAATTTCAATTTTTTTAATTTAATTTTTTTATTAATAAATGTTATTAAAAATTGATGAAAATTTACTTAAAATGTTTATATATAGAGAGAATATATAAAATATTAATAAGTTAATATATTTATAAATGGATGAAGTTTAAAAAACTAAAAGGTACCATTCAATGTGAATGTATATTTCAAATTAATGTATTTTTGTGAAATTAAGGTTCTTTTATTGTCAAAGATAGATTAAATAAATCATTAACATTTTTATTAAAAAAATACTTGTAAACTAAACAACACACTGCATATAAATTTGGGAATTAATTATGGTTATTCCAGAAGCAACAACTTGAGTCTTATAGATGGCCTTTTTTTAGTGGGGGGAGACTAATTTTTGTCAACTCTTTTGGAGGGTACTTCAATATGTATGATATACTTAGCTCATCTCTCTAAGGGCATATTGGATAAGATCATGAAATCATATTTTTTTATGAATTACAAATAAGGAAACATCTCCCTAAGGCCATATTGGCTAGGATTAGAAATAATTGTTTCAACATTTTATGAACTATAAAGAAGGAAACAGAAAGCATCCATTTGTCGAAATAACGAAGAATTAGATCCATTACAATACATGAAGTAATATTCTCAAAATGGTGTTTGAAATGGTGTTGATTGGAATGTTTCTACGTCTAATTCTAATACATTACAAAATTATACTCGAGAGTGAAGAAAATATTGTCCCAATATATCAGTGTTTTATCAACCTCTTGCACCTTAGAGACTAGATAAGTAGGATAGTTGTAATGTGGCCATTTAGCCACATATCACCTCAAATGGATTCATTCATGTGGCACCATGATAAGTTGTACTATACTACCATTCGAACAGGGATAACCATTGAACCCATTAGGGATAAGCATTAAATCCATTAGGATTTTTTTCTTGAAGTAGCATACCTCGAATATTCTTCTAAACACTTTTGGACAAATTTAGTATAACCATCATTTTGGGGATGATAAGGAATGATAAGATGCAATTGAGTGCCGTAAATTCAACCACAACCCCTCATAATAAGTTTCATCATACCAAGGAGTTTAAAGATATTATCCATGAAAATTTGAGTGATCAAAGAGGCCTTAAAGGGGTGTTTTAGAGTAAAAAAGAATCCCATTTATAGATGCAATAGACCACAGCCATAGTAGTATACTTATTTCCTTATTTTGGGAACTCCACAATAATGTCCACATAAATGACCATCAATACAACTATCAAAGTTCATAAAGGTTCCTAATGTGTTTTTAATGGTGCAACATATTGTTATTGTTCTAAGACTAGCATAGATCTATATTAAGAATGGATCTACAAGTGTGGAGAGAGATGAAATCTCTCCAAATGAAAATTTATTTTTTTAGTGGAAAGATTGAGTAAATGTTTGCAAGTAAAGAGATTTGTTCCCTCTCATTTCTTGGTAGAGTCTTAGTTAGGATTGATCTATGCTAGTCCTTAATAATATTATTTATATTATATAAATTTCACATCTCTATATAAAATTATTCTCATTTTTTATTTTATTAAAACCTTGATTTAATTTCTATGGAATGTCCATTGAATATTTTTATTCATGAAGAAAGAGGGTTTAGATATATCTCAAAAGTAATTATAACCTTTTACTTTTAGATTTAATCAAAAAAAGTATTCCATGTTAGTAATATCCACTGTAAAGTCATGATGAATATTTATGGTTAAACATCTTATTTTATTGTAAGTATTAATTTTTTTTGTGCATATTAATTAAATTTAAATATTTTTAAAGAATACTTATTTTAATTTATTTGGTGAAATAGATTTGAATTTATAACTACTATTTATATGTTATGCATTTTAATATAATATTTCTATTATGATTTTCTCACCTCTAAAAATTTGTTTATAATTTTATTTATAAAAACAAAATTACCATATAACAAATGACTTTTATTATTTAAAATCCTTTTCATTTTATATTTTTAATTATTAAACCTTAAAATGTTTACATTCATTTAGATACACTACAAAATATCTTCCAAATTCAGCTTTATATTACTTTTAACATTTTAATATTTTTTTAATTGAGCCAAAATCACCCTATACTATGATATAGAGCTCCTCTTGGCCAAATAAAATTCTTATTCTAAGATAGAAATTAATTTATAAATATGTAGCATTATATGATCTAAATACATTACTAAATTTATAATTTTAATTTATGTACAAACCATGTATGTTCTCATGAAACGGGTTTGTGATAATGAAAATTAGGTGTTGTATCCTAGGTAATTTTTGCATTAGGGAAAGAAGGTGGATTGTTTGTTGTAAGTGACTTCTATGTAATGTGTTTGTATTCTTGGTATGTGGTTGTGGTTTTACTATTGTAATATAAATTTCTTGAGAGATAGGTACTCAGAAACTTGAAAAAAAATTTCTAGAAGATAGAACACAATTGACGTTTCTAGTTTGGTACTTTGATAATGAAACGGTTAAGGACATACCATTTGGATTTGAATTCCATGGAATAGAAGCTTTTACATGATAAACCTAAGTGAAAAAATCTAGAGCCTAATGTTGTTGTACAAATATTGTGAACAATTTTATTGTATCTCCTTGTGTATGAGATTGTAGAACTCTATCATCCTTATTATTTGAAAGATGACACTATTGGAGGTACTATTATGATCAAATTAGTTATTAAAATTATAGTTAGTGGGGTGAGAGTTGTGAAGAATTACGGATTAAGAATTTTTTTCTTGAGATTAGAATAATGAAGAGGAATCTTATTTGTGTTGTGATAATGAATATGTCTAGAAATGAAACAATATTTTGTTTTATTATAGGTCAGAAACACATCAATACTATACATAATATCATTAGATACCAACATCTATACTGAAATAAATGGGTTTACTATAAGCAATCAAATAGGATTAGAAATTACTATCTACACTGAAATCAATGCACCCCCAAATAAAAAAAAAGATTATTATATATATATATATATATATATATATATATATATATATATATATATATATATATATATATATATATATATATATATATATATATATATATATATATATATCCCTTCATCCCTCCTTATTTGTCTCTCTATCTCACCCCTCCAAACACACACACACACTCTCACTCCATATATATCAATCTCATTGTCTCTTCCTACCTCTCTCCATCTCTCTCTTCTTCCCTCTCTTCACCTTCCATCTATATCTCTATCTTCCACTTCAATCCTTCTCCCTTGCTTCTATCTCTCTTTCCTCCTTCTGTCCTCTCTGCCTCTCTCTCCATATTCCTTATCACTCCCTCTCTCTCTACATCTTTCTCTCTCTTTTTCTTTCTTCTTACTTCCCTCTCTCTCCCCCTCCAACTCCATCTCTCTTTCCCTCCCTCTCTGCACTCTCTCACATCCTATCTCTTTCTTCTTCTCCATGCCTTTCTCTTCCCCCCCCCTCTCTCTCTCTCTCTTCACCCTCCGAGTTTGTTAGTATATCCCTCCCTATCTTCTATCTCATTCTCTCCCCCATTCTCTCCATCTCTCCTTATTTGTCTCTTTATCTCACCCACAAACATACACATTCTATCTCCATATCTCCCTTGTCACTCGTTCTCCCACTCCACTTCTCATTCTATATGTTTTTCTTCTTCCCTCCCCCTCTCCCCTTCCAAATCCATCTCTCTATCCATCCCTCTCTCCTCCTCTCTCCCTTCCTCCATCCTCCTCTCTCTCAAGTCCTCTCTCCCGTCCTTCATCTCTTTCCTTTTCTCTCCTACCTCCCTCTCGCTCCCATTTTCTCTCCTACCTCCCTCTCGCTCCCCATCTCCCTCTCTTGCTTTGCCCTCCAATACTCATTCTTCCCCATCACTCTCCTCTTCTCTCTCAATTATTCTCTCCCATACTTCATCTCTCTCTCTCTAACCTCCTTCTCTCTTCCCCCAACTCTCTCTCTCAATTCTCCTCTCTCATCCTTCTATCTCTCCTTCTCTAGACCTCCATATCTCTTCCCCAACTCTCTCTCTCTCTCTCTCTCTGACCTCCCTCTCTCTCTCTCTCTCTCTCTCTCTCTAACCTCCTTCTCTCTTCCCCCAACTCTCTCTCTCTCTCTCTCTCTCTGCCCCCAACCCTCTCTCTCCAATTGTTACTATATCCCTCCCTCTCTCCTCTCTCATCCACCCCTCTCCATCTCTCCTTTGTCTCTTTATGCCGCCCTTAAACACACATACTCTGCATCTATCTCTATAGATGTAATAATAATAATAATAATAATAATAATATTTTAATATTAATAGTAGGGTTAATAATTTGGTCCATGGTTTTAAATATAAATAATATTGTGGAATAAATATGAAAAGAGGTTTTATTTATTTACGATACCTCTCGTTTATTTATTTATTTACCACATCTATTTTATTTACCATAGTATTTGCCCCACGACCTTGGTATTTAATTAGATGTTGATTTATAATCCTATTTGATATATTTTTATTTATTTACAATACCTCTTTTATACTTATTTATTTACCATACCTCTTTTATAAATATGGTATTTGGCCCATAGTATTTAGCCCATGGTATTAATAATAATTTGTGCCATGGTATTTGTCCCATAAGTTTCACCTAAATAAAACCTTTTTTCTAAGTTTACCATACATCTAGTTTATTTATATTTATATTTATATTTATTTCCCATATCTCTCGAGTAAGTATAAAAAGAGGTTTTATTTATTTACTATACCTCTTTTAAATATCTCCATCAATCAAATTTGACCTGTTTCATAAAATTATATAGAAAACTATGATATAACCATTCAAAAAGTCATCCCAATTTAATATAAAATCTATAATAGAAATTAATACACAGTTTATTAAATAATTATATTTAAAAACAAAATAACCCACAATTTA